>CAUYRH010087711.1:0-60851 GCA_963574655.1 Perodicticus potto
TTATGCTTCTCCATTCCTGTGATGTTTCACTAAGAATAATATGTTCCACCTCCATCCAAGTTACTACAAATGCTGCAAAGTCTCCATTATTTTTGATGGCTGAGTAATATTCCATTGTATACATATACCATAGCTTACCAATCCACTCCTGGGTTGAAAGACATTTAGGCTATTTCCACACTTTAGCAATTGTAAATTGGACAGTGATAAACAGCCTCGTACAAATGTCCTTATGTTAAAAGTTTTTTTTTTTCTTCTGGATAGAGGCCCAGTAATGGGATTGCAGGATCAAATGGGAGGTCTAGGTTGAGTTCTTGAGCTTTCTCCATACTTCCTTCCAAAAAGGTTGTATTAGTTTGCAGTCCCACCAGCAGTGTAAAAGTGTTCCTTTCTCCCCACATCCATGCCAGCATCTGCAATCATGAGATTTTGTGATATAGGCCATTCTCACCGGAGACAGAATGTATTTTTAAAAATATTTCTAGAGTAAAGCATTTACTTACGAAGGCACTTATAATGAAAGATCTAATGTGAGAGATTTTTTAATTGCAAATCAGTATGGTGGCCTGGAAGCTGGCTTAACATCGACCCCTTGTAAGACAAGGGCAAAGAGAAATGAGGCTAGTAGCTAGTCTAAATCTGTCTGCTACTGGCCCTTTTAGGCACCTGCTAAGACACAGCTAGACTTTTAGGGATATTATAAACAATTTGAAAAACCATCAAAATATTGGCTTTCGTTGTTAGCAATAATAATTATTGCCATCCATTCATATCAGCATTCAAGGCCCTCCAAAATATGTCAGTAGCTTATGTTTTTGGTGAGATTTCCCCCTGACCCTCAGCAAGCTTCTTAACCTCTCTGTGCCTTGGTTTCCTCATCTACAAAATAGAATACAAATAATACTACCTCATAGGGAAAATAGAACCAATTCATAGGCTTGCTGCAATGATTAATTGAGATACTAAGTCTAAAGCACTTACAAAGAACAGGATCATCTTCCCTTCAACTTTCTGGGGATATTGTTTGGTGTTTCCTTCCATTGGGTTGACATACCAGAATCTGTGAGTGTAAGAATGCTCAACAATACATGGTTCTAATACTTATTAATTAATAATAATTCATAATAAATACATCTATGTCTGTTATCTCTGACCTAAAGATTGAATTAAATATCAATGTACTCCTTATAGCTTGTATTTTGCATCATTTCTTTCATTTGGGGGGACCCTATTCTGCCCTAGACTTATTAGCTAACTTCCCAGGGTGGGGGATGAGAGGAAGACCATCCTCTGTACTTTCTAAAATGGAATTATCTGGCTGGCTTTTCTTAGTGACTCCTGTTCCTCCCAACCTGTCTGCATCTCCCAATTCATTATCAGAGAGAGGACTCAAAGAGCAAAAGTTCAGGGCAGATAGGACATCCTGGAACTAAGAGCAGAGTGGATTTTGGGCTGTCATCTGTTCCCTGCTGGCTGACACTCTTAAGTGGTTGCCATTGCCTGTGCAGAAGGGAAAATTCCATATAAGGCAAGGCGCAAGCAGGTCGTTAAGCCGTCTGAAGTGTTCCTCAAGGCTGGGAACCCTCCTGGGAGCGAGCAGCACACCCCTGGCAAAGATTACAGCACACTTCATGGCAAACTTGTGCAGGAACAAAGCACATATTGTTACCTCTGAACATCAAGCTCTGTGGGCTAGTGAAAATACGTATTCTACCTTTTTAATGGGATGAGGGGAGTTTGCTTCTCTGCAATGTTTTAAATGGAGTTAAAACCCAAATAAACTGTATTTGGGGGTCTGAATTTATGAGGCCCAGAGCCAAGCTGCGTGGTCACCACTGGGGCAACCCGGACTATTGTACAAATCAACTGCAGGGGTTCTGGCAGCCACACCACTGAGCACTGGGGTGAGGAAAAGTCTCCTTTGCAGCACTTCTCAGCCAGCGTCATTGTCTGCCACTTTTTTCCTAAACATGTTTACTGTTCATGGAGCTGATGATTTCTGCCCATTTTTTATTGTTGCTAAAAATGTGGCAGTTGAATAACACTTTGGATAACCTGAAATGGTACATAATAAGGAAAGGATGTGAGTACACATTCTGACTAGTGCAATCCATGTCTATTCCTGCTTGGAGCTCGAGTGTGTGCATGTCTGCAAATACACACACACATATACACACACACTCATAGCCCAGCCACGAGAGTTGACCCAAGAGAAGAGGGAAGGAGAGAAGTGAGGCAGCATTCATGCCAACCAAGTACCATGCCACGGAGGAGGTGAGAACGTTGAGCTATTAGCCCCATTTATTTTGTGCTTATCTTTGAGCCCCATTTTTAAAAGGAGCCCACACCTATCATAGCAGAGGTCTAAATGATTTGGAACTGCTAGCCTGCCATTCTGTGCAATTGTTGGGCTCTGACAATAAGCAAAAAAGGAGGTTGTGTTCACTGTTGGGGCTTGATTTAAATGCTGAAGAAACTGTCAGAAAAGTTGGGAGCTGTGGAAGGCAAAAATTACTGTGGTTAAGAGCACACAAGGACTTAATGGGAGCTCATGGAGAAGATGCCTTTGTCCTAGAGTCTTCTGGAAGAGAAGAGAGAGCAAGAAGTGACCCAAAATCTGGCCAGAGGTTGGAAGATCCTAGCACTCAGAGTGCGAATGTCAAATTCCGCTATCATTGCGATCTGGTGTCTGCGCCACATGAGGTCACAAGCAGGTGGTGTTGCTAGGGGCTGTGAGGTGCTGATGTTGCTAAGAGAACATCTGGGCTTCTTAGAACATTCCTGGAATCCCAGTTAACACACTGGAGCAGATGATATTCAGAGGCAATAAAGCCTGGTTTGGGGAGACTTCCAGCCATTGTTTGTTTGATTTATCCCACGTAAGATGTTAAAACGGCCAGTCACTATCTAGTCCTGAAAAAAACGTATAAAAGGATAACACGCTCAAGCCTAACAGGGACCTAGCGACTCTCTGGCAACCTTCACCTTTAAAGATGAAGAAACTGAGGCTCATAAACTTGCCCTAGGCCATGCAACTAGATAATGTCAGCCAAGATTTGAAGGTATTTTTATCTTTCTAATCAAGAAATATTGCCTTTCATTTTGTATGGAGTGTGACAACCATACTCTTTGTTTCAGGGTAAGAAATTGTTTCTTCAAAGTTTGTGTAACTATTTCTCTTTCAGTTATTCTTATTAACTCAGAATGCCTACAACTTTTAGGTTGGAACTCCACTCTCTGCCCTCCTTATCTAACAATCTCCAGCCATGCACGTATCTTTTTGCTTTTTCTCTACAATCTGTGAGATTTCAAATTTATCCTCTGCCATCATCATTCAGCCCTCCACTAGTCCAGTGCAGTTATTTACAGCCTCTGAGAAGCATTTTAATTCTGCTCTGGAGTTTTTAGTTTTCAGCCAGGTTTCATCCATTACACATTTCTATTTTTACCTCCCAGTCCCAATGACTTTGTGATTTTCTATTTGTTTTCTTATCTGTCTTTGTTCTTGTTTCTATTTGTCTTTGTTCTATTCAAGAACAAGGATACTCACATACGAGAGAGAGAGAGAAACTCTGGGCATTTGCTGAAATTCATTCATTATTTATTCACCGAGCACCTGTTACATGGCAACCACTGAGCCAGGTTCTGATACTGGAGTGGAAATGTGTGTCTCCTGCATGTGCATGGGTGGAGGTGCATACATATGTGTTTAAGTTGTGCACAGGTAGAAAGTGGTACCTGCCTTAAGAAAGGCTTAAATCTCAGATGATATTTTGAATGCAATACTTTTTTTGTTTTTGAATTTTTCTTCAGGTTTCCACAATAGGCAATTTTCAGAGGTTTCATTTTCCTCTCAGTTTTTAAGATTGATGCTTCTTTTCCTAGGGTCTACAGCAATATTTTTACTGACTCCCAGTAGTCTTTACATAATTTACTTTTTCTGGATAGCCACTTAAATAAGATGCACTCTCTTAGACTCCAAGGAAGCAGCCACACACGGTATGGGGTTGGCCTTGTCAACAACAACTCTTCCCTGGTGTGATGCTCTCACATCTGCACCTGGAGGACAGGTTATTTGCACAGCTTCTACCCTAACTCCAGACTCCAAGGCTCCTTCCTACCTCTCACTGTCTGGTTCTTTGAGACCGTATGTGCATGGAAAATATACAACCTGGTATGTAGAGTACTTCGTCCATAAAGCTTATTCTTTGGACCCACCTAAGTGCTGAACTCATGGAACTACACTTCCCAGGATGTAATTAAGCTTTACACAAGCTTCAAGGAAGGGGAAACGGACCCCTCCCTTTTTCATCCTACTGGGGTACTGTTGAAGTTGAGTGGACAGAGTAGAAAGAAGAGTGGATGGGAAAGATAAGAAATAGCTTTTTGGCTGCCTTAAAAGGAAGCAGCCCCTTGGAAGCAGAAGTGGTACCCAGCTTTCTGGCTGGAATAGACCAAAGGGGTCTGTACAAGGAAAACTTGAAGAGAGGTGTCAAACCCTCTCTCCACTCCCTCCACCGCACAGAGACTACCCTCAGATTTTGGCAATAGGATATCTGATAATCACACTTCTCTGGGTTATGGTGAGAATTTTGTCTTGTTTCTGAGTCTTTCTGGGCATTTTCAGGGGAAGTTGGAAGAGCTGCAACAGGGCTGCTCTCCAGATGCCAATTCTGTGCTGTCCACATGTGCTTTTAATTTTCTCTACCCCAAATATGACAAGTAGAAATGAAAACAAAAATAGCATCTAAGTTAACCATGCAAGAGGCCAGCATATGTTTATGTGGTATGGGCCAAAGAAATATACGATCCTGCATGCACATTAGCCGTGCCCTGTAAACGTGAGACTAGCAACCCTAAATGGAAAGGGTCAGAGTCTGCGGGGAAGCCACATGGAACACAGAGAAGTGAGTGCATCCACATGCTACCCAAGAAAAAAGGTTCACTTGTCATTGGCTGGCATTCATTTATTCTTTCATTGATTGCCTGTGGTGTGCCAAGCACTATGCTAGGTACTTCGTAGAGAATAAAAGCACCAGAAAGGTACAGCTACTATTCTTTTATATTTATTGTTAGGGATTCATTGAGGGTACAAAGAATTAGGTTACACTGATTGCATTTGATAGATAAAGTCCTCTTATAATCGTGTCCCACTACCAAGAATTGTGTCATACACTGTGACCCCTTCCCTCGGCTCTGCCCCTTCTGCATTCCCCTACCCCTCTGTGGGCCTAGGGTAGAGTGCCATGGTGTCACGGCTCACAGCAACCTCAAACTCTTGGGCTCAAGTAATCCTCTTGCTTTAGCCTCTCAAGTAGCTGAGACTACAGGAGCCCACTACAACTCCTGGCTATTTTTAGAGACAGTGTCTATCTCTTGCTTAGGCTGGTCTTGAACTCCTGAGCTCAGAAAATCCACCCACTTCAGCCTCACAGAGTGCTAGGATTACAGGTGTGAGCCACCATGCCCTGCCCTACTATTCTTACAGTGTGTGCAAATGTGCTTGTGTGTGTGTATCAAACCGGCAGGAGACCTATTATACAGATTAGCAAGCGTTCATTGCCTTGAGAAGAACTGAAAACTCTCCAGCAACTTTCTTCTCACTTGGACAAAAAGCAAGCTTCTATGACTGAGACAATTCAATGGGAAAAATAAAGTGTTTTAAACAAATGATGTGGAATTGGATATCTGTATCTTTCTTCCACCTTACCGCATCCACAAAAATTAATTTAAGGTGGATCTTAAACTAAACCTAAATGCCAAGACCATAATGCTTCTAGAAGGAAACATTTCTATGACCTTGGAGTGGACAACATTTCATCCCACCTAAAAATGCCTCTCAAAAGATACCATAAAGAAAATGAACATACAGGTGGCAGACTTGGATAAAATTATCAATATATGTTATACACAGAGGGTGCTAAAAGGGTACAAAGAATTAGGTTATACTGATTGCATTTGTTAAAGTCCCTCTTATAATCGTGGGTCCCTTGCAAAAAAAGCAAAAAACTGAGTCCCTTGCCCCTTCTGGAGTAAGGAGGGGACTGAAGATCCCAGGCCACTGGGCCGCAGGCTGCCTCCACTGCAGCGGGATATAGCTTGGAGGATCATGACCCCAAGCAAAGCCTACCCTCCCGGCTTTTAGAAAACCAAACTGGACAATGGACTTCGCTCACTGTGCTGACTCAATCTCCATTGACCTCCATTTGTCTGCCATCACAGGGAGATCTCTGCCCCCTGGGGCTGAGCGACCCCAATCTTTCCCCAAGCTGCAGGTGCAGGGCCTTGAGATGTCTAGCCAGATGTCATCCCACAAGGATCTGTGGTGGCACAGGGCAGTGGGGCTCCTGCCAGTAACAGGGACACTGACACAGTGGAACTGGGTGAACTGGGACCTGTGTTAGGAGAGAAGGGCAAAGGAGTAATCGCCAACCCAACCAAACCTGAAGAAGAGCAAAATGCCCAGTGCCCCAGGAAGAGGCCCTGCAAGCCCATCATGCCGCAGACAAGATGGAGGAGTTTGTGTATGAGGTCTGGGAGGCCGCTGGAGGGTCATCCCATATGATGTGCTCCCTGACTGGCTGAAGGACAAGGACTACCTGCTACCTGGCCATAGACCACCCATGCCCTCCTTTCAGGGGTGCTTCAAGAGCACCTTCTGCATCCTTACAGAAACTGGCAACATCTACTCGGTTTTGTGCTGTTTCTCTTTTTGGGAATCTTGACCATGCTTAGACCAAATGTGTACTTCCCGGCCCCTCTGCAGGAGAAGGTGGTTTTAGGGATGTTCTTGTTGGGTGCAGGGCTCTCCTTCAACTTCTTCCATTCTTCCACACTGTCTATCGTCATTCAGAAAGGTCTCTTGGACTTCTTCCAAACTGGACTATTCAGGGATCTCTCTACTAATTTTGGGGAGCTGTATTACTGGCTCTATTACTCCTCTACTGCTCCCCACAGCCACGGCTCATCTACCTCTCCACTGTCTGTGTCCTGGACATGTTATCATCATCGTGGCACGGTGGGACCAGTTTGCCACTTCTAAGCACAGCGGACAGGGCAGGAGTGTTCCAGGGACTTGGCTTGAGTGGTGTTGTGCCCACCATGCACTTTACTATCACTGAGGGCTTTGTCAAGGCCAACACAGTGGGCCAGATGGGCTGGTTCTTCCTCATGGCTCTGATTTTATGCTGCTTAAATTCCTGAGCGTTTCTTTCCTGGAAAAACTGACACACAGTTCCAGGCTCATCAGATTTTCCACGTCCTGGTGGTGGCAGCAGCCTTTGTTTACTTCTAATATGTCTCCAACCTTCAGGAATTCTGTTATGGCCTAGAAGGTGACTGTACTGATGACTCCCTTCTTTGAGCCATCCCTCCTGAGGGCTGGAGGAAGAACTTCCCAAGTGCTTTTAAAAATAACTTTGCCAAAATGTGGAAACAGACTAAATGCCCACCAACCCAGGAATGGATTAACAAGCTGTGGTATATGTATACCATGGAATACTATTCAGCCACTAAAAAGATGGAGACTTTACATCTTTTGTATTAACCTGGATGGAAGTGGAATACATAATTGTCAGTGAAGCACCATAGGACTGGAGAAGCAAGAACCCTATGTACTCAACCCTGATATGAGGACAATTAATGACCTAGTACTGGTGGGGGTGGGGGAGGGGAGAGTAGAGAGAGCGAAGGAGGGAGGGTGTGCGGGGTCACAGTGTGTGGCACACCTTTTGGGGGTGGGATACAATTATAAGAGGGTCTTTATCTAACAAATGCAATCAATGTAACCTGGGTATTTGTACCTTCAATGAATCCCCAACAATAGAAAAAAACAAAACAAAACTTCTTTGCTAAAGTGAGAGGAAGAGTCTGAGTTGTTTCTAAAAGAAACCCGTTAGAGAATTCAGTACCAACCAAACTTCAGCCACCTTCACACCCACCAGGCCATAAACTTAACATTTCCATTTCTCCAGCTGGGAAGGGTGGGGATAGTCAAACTTAGCCGCCCCCCTCCTCAGCAAGGCAACTACTGGCCCTTCACAGAGACAGTACTTTGAAACTCATGTTGAGATTTTTACCCCCACCACTATTTGGGAGAAAAATTATCGACTAGGACTCTTCAGAAATTCTGGTTTTCTTCTGGAAGAAAATGTCCTTCCCTCTCCCCCTTCCTTACTTTGCAACCTGGCTTATAATAGGCCATCCATTTTTCAAAAATAGTTATAAAACCTGGTCCCATCTTTCTAGGCCCTGGATCTGCTTACACAGCAGGAAGAATAAAGCTGCCAACTTTTACATAGTCCTGCTAATCACAGAAGTGTGTCCAGGCTTCAAATAACTTGAGTTTTAATTTTTTTTCTTGGCAGAGTAATGTAAAATTAAAATGAGGAAAGATATTTAATATTTAATACTAAGCTTTAAAAAGAAACCTGCTATCATTGCTCTGTATTTTGATGCAAAGACTACGACGATAATCAAAGAAAGTACAGAAGCCACTTGGCATTCAAAGAAAGGAAAAGACTAGATTAAAGTTATAATACTCAATATATACCAATGACAAAAGACAAATGCAAGTCACGTTTGAGCACCTCATGTAATTGCAGAAGTCAAACGTGACTTCACCCTTTTAATTTTAGTATAGTTTTTTCCTTTATTAAAATTCGTGCACATGTTTAATATATGTATAAAATAATTATATTTAGTAGATTAATGTATTACATTTGTAATACAATACATTATATAATATTGTTTATAGACAGTATATTAATAACAGATGTATAGATATACTATGTATAACAGAAAGTAGATATAGATCTGTTAAACAGCTCATCACAGTAAAACGATACCACGACTTGAGGAAACTGTTCAGTAGTTTCATATAAATATCTATCACCCTTTGATCTAGTAGTTCCACTAGAGAAATGAAAACATACATGCACAAAAAGACTTTTTCAAAACCCCTACAACAATAATTAAAAAAAACTTAATTTTCTCTTTTTGAGACAAAGTCTTGCTCTATTGCCCAGGCTAGAGTGCAGTGGCATCATCATAGCTCACTGCAACCTCAAACTCCTGGGCTCCAGCGATCCTCCTGCCTCAGCCTCCTGAGTAGCTAGGACTACAGGCATGAGCCAAAATACCTGGCCTAAGACAATCCAATTTTAAAAGTCTGGGCAAACCATGTGAACAGACATTATACACACAAAAAGAATATGCAGATGCCAAAAAACTCATGGCAATGGGCTCACCATTAATAGTTAACAGTGAAATGAAAATTAAAACCACAATGAGGTGTATTTCAAACTTCCCAGAATTGTTAGCACTAAACAAACAAAAAAAATTCTACTGGACATCACCAAAGGTAAGTGAGCATGTGGAACTCTGGGAACTCTTACACTTAGCTGGGGGCAGTGTAAAATGATACCACAATTTGAGGAAACTGTTCGGTAGTTTCATATAAATATCTATCACCCTTTGATCTAGTAGTTCCACTGCTAGGTATGCACCAAAGAGAATTGAAAATATACATGCACAAAAACACTTGTTGGAGAATATCCACGACAGGTTTACTGTAAACAGTCAAAAATAAGAAACAACCTAACTGCCCGTCAATAGGAAAATGGATAAACTTACTGTGATCTAGTTACACATATAATTCTACTCCACAGTGACAGATACAGATACAATTCTCACAAGTACAGATACAGGCAACCATGTGTAAATCTCTACCACGCCCCACTGAGTGAACAAAAGTAGACATAAGAGCATAATTTCATTTTTATGAAGTTCCAGGACAGTAATAGAAAACAGAAGACTGGTTCCCTCTGGCTGTGGGGAGATTCGACAGAAGAGCGGTCCCAAGGGAACTTTCTGAGGTGATGGGAATGCTCTGGGTCTGGTCTTGCATGTTGGGTGCAAGCTCTATATGGTAGTCAAATCCCTTCAAAACAGATACCTGAGATCTGTACATTTTATGGCATGTAAATCATACATCAATTACAAAATGATTTTTTATTTTTAGTTTTTATTTCAGATTAATATGAGGGTATAAACAACTAGGTTACAATGTCTGCATTTGTTCAGTAGAGTCCCTCTTGTAGTTGTGTCCCACATCCAAGGGCTGTGCCATGTATACCCTAACATTGTGCCCATTAAGTGGGAGCACATGTCGTTCTATAAGACCTTACAGGACTTGGCCCCCGCTACTCCAGACCTCATTTCCTAAACTCCAGGCCTCACTCCCCACTCAAGCCTTTTCATTGTTTCTTGAATATACCAAGCGGTCTCCTAACTCAGAGGTCTCGCTATTGCCTCTGTCTAAAAAGTTCTTCCCCCCAGATAGCTACCTGGATTGTTTCTCTGCCTCTATCAGATCTCTGCACAAACTGCTTCCTTAGCAAACAAGCCTTCCTTAACCATCTCATATAAAATCACAGTCATTACCACCACCCACACCACACTTCCATCGCCACTCACCCTGCTTATGTGCCATAGCACCAGTCAACATCTGATACATTAAAATTTTATTATACCTTTGTTTATAATGAATGAGTGAACAAATGAATAGAATGTGCTGGTAGATCAGATGAAAACCATCACATTGAACTAGTTAGACCTCTTTCAAATTGCCGGCCAAAAACACTTTGCATTTTAAAATACAACTAAGATGATCTGATGTGTTTCAGGGAAAATAACCTACTTCAAGGAAGTCTACAATATTTTCAAAGGCCTATGTGGTCAGCATTGACAAGCCCTCCAGGATAGGAAGTTGTGGAGCAAGAGGATACAGGAGACTGTATTTCATGGTTTCAGTGGGAAGCTCTAGGGGCTGATGAGTCCCTGGGAGTGACACATCTCTGCAAGCCCTTCTCCTCAGGCTCCACAGAGGGTCGGCCTTAGAGTTTCTGATCTACAATCATTTGCATTCCAAAATTACAGCCATTCAGAACTAGAGACTTGACAGTTGTTATTATTGAAACTAATACAAATTAAAAATAGGGAAAAGAAAGTCCCAAGCATGGGTATAGTATCACAGAACTAGACTGGACTCTGCCTCTGGATTCTAAGGCCAGTTCCACCACTAATAAGTGGTGAGACCATAAGCAAGCAGAGAAAATCTTGGAGCTTCCATTCCGTCAACCAAGAAAGAGGAGGTTCAACTTAGAAGGCTTCTAAGATCGCTTTCTAATTCTGAAATTGTTAGACTCTATGATCCTTCACCTATAAACCAAAGAAGAGTTCAACTTTTTATGAGTGAAGCCTTCAGTTGTACCATCTACATTTTTTAAAAATAAGCATATTATAAACAAGTTTGCCCTTTCTTTTTTACAATTGACGGCATTCTCTAAAACATGAGACCTCCCTTGCCTTTCACCATCTGTTAGAGCATTGGTATAGGCAAATGCATGCAACTATTTGCATTTTCTTAGATAAATTCTAGTGCTCAAACATTGTCCCAGTGCACGAAGTGACCATTTCAGTTAACAAAATCTTGCCTATGTCAGCCAAGTCCGGTGCTCTTTGTGAATTCATGTTTTTGAAATAGATTTTCATCCTATTCCTAGCTCTGTCACATGTAAGCAATGTGACCTTGATTGAGACAAAACCCATCTGAACCTATCAATATACTGCCTGCCAAACTGAGAAAATAATTTAAGTCTTTCCTTACTCATAACTTATTGTGAGAATCAAATGAGGCAATATATGAGAAAGCTTAGTAAAATATATTATGCAAACATGAGATAGTAACATTGTAATACTGGACTTTAAAGGCCAACCTAAAGCCAAGTGGAAATGCTAGAAGTTCGGGAAGAATCTTTGAACTCTTGGGCTCCTTGGAATGGAGAATGTATAAGGTGTTCCATCCCTCACAACATATAGGGAGAGAATTGAGTTAACTGGCATGGGAGCTACGGAAAACCAAGAGATTTTTTGAGTCCAAGAGGACAGGATTCAAATACCAGTTTGGGGGCTTATTAGTTGTGTGGCTTTGGGGAAGTTATTTAGTACCTCTGGGCCTGTGTGATGGGTCTGAGGGGTCTTAAGCCCATTGGAAATACAATGTAGAACACTTTTCCTTTTCCTCCCAACTCTTTGACACCCTTTTGGATAGCATATTCCCTTAAAGGTCGGTCTGATCCTAATGTTTCCAGGGAATTCTGCTTTTGTAAGTGGAATATCTTTAAATGCCATTTTCCCAATTATTCATTGCTAGCATAAAGAAATACAATGGGCGTTTTTATACTGATCTTTTATCCTGAGACCTTGTTAAACTCATTTATTAGTTCTAGTAACTTTTTTGAGGATTTCTTCATTTTCTACATAAGCAATTATTATTCTGTGAATAAGGACAGTTTTATTCTCTTTTCCTAACTGTTCGCTTTTTATTTCTCTTCCTTCTTCAAAAAGAGCTCAGCAGTCAGCAAGCCCTTGGTGGAAGATGTCAGTTCTCCAAACTATAAGTTCTCGGCCATAGGATCTGGGGGGCAATTGTGAGCAAACAGGAAGGAAGATCTCACTGGATACCTCACCACAGTTTACTTATCTTTAAAATCAGAATAGTAATTCCACCTCCGAGGGACACTGTGGGGGAAACACAAGATTATGTAAAGAAATGCATGACAAGTATAATAGATTGCATTTTGTTAATGCTCAGTAAAGGAATATTACTTTTCAGGGGCAATACTAACATGTGTATTAAGAACACTTTCAGTTCAGATTGTCTATGCCTCTTCTCATTTGGAATAGAAGAATCATTCATCAAAGCCGCGCCAAACAGGTCAGCGCCCATCTACTTGGTCTCACACTTTTTTTGGTTTCAACACCTAACTGTGAAAATTTTGAGAAAGCACCATTGGAATAAAACCTTCAAGCTGGATGGGGACTGCCTGTTTTAAGATCAATAATAATGTAAAAAACAGCCCTCTTGGCTTGGTGCCTGTGGCTCAACGGGCTAAGGTGCCAGTCACATACACCTGAGCTGGCAGGTTTGAATCCCGGCCGTGCCCACCAAACAACAATGACGGCTGCAACCAAAAAATAGCCGGGCGCCTATAGTCCCAGCTACTTGGGAGGCGGAGATAGGAGAATCACGTGAGCCCAGGAGTTGAAGGTTGCTGTGAGCTGTGATGCCATAGCACTCTATCCAGGGTGACAGCTTGAGGCTCTGTCTCCAAAAAAAAAACAAACCAGCACTCTTTAATTTAATTCTTTGAAAGCACAAAGAATTATTACCTATGAGTAAACTACTTATAGATTGGCTAAACAATGTAGCATCAAAATTAACTAATTTTAGTGCATGCTCACCAGTTATTCTTTTTGGACTGTCATTTACTATAAGGTCAGTGGAGGCGCCTAGCTAAAATTAGCAAAGCCCCAGTCCCACCCCTGTTTCTGTTTTCTTTCAGCCTTTCCCGGGTGCCTGGTTAACTTCTTTGCATCTGTGGCAGGTCTCCCGACATGCTTCCTTTCCGTTTACAGTGATTTCTGCTGCTGTGAACGTCTCTAACCTTTCATCTACCTTTGTCTCCTTTCAAATATACACTCAGCAGAGTAAGTGACGTTTCTCTGCACAACCAAGCCAGACCTCACCCTTCGACACATGGCCAGAGAATCAGTTCCCTGAGATTTTAAAGAGCACAGCCCTACTGTGCTGCCACAGTACAAAGGGATCCATTTTGTTCCTGTAGTGATAACCACTCAGGCAATCCAGATTGCTCGTCCTGTATGTTGGTCATCCTGACCACTGGTCCTTGTGTCTTCCCTACCACATCTCCGTAACCCCTCTAATCACATTGTTCCCAGGATCACTTTGGTATCTTCTGACCCACAACAGTCATCCCTAGCCTTCTTCCTAGATCTCTGAGGACTTAGGCTGAGAAAGAAAGTTTCTTAGGAAAGATCTGCCCAGATGATGTTTTCCTAGAAACAAAAGAATCTTGGGCTAATTGTTCTCTTCATCAATTTTCAAATGCTTTTGGGTTCACCATGACGTTAAAGGTTAGAATGGCAAAGCTTAATATGTAAAAGCTATGGCTACACTGGGCAATGATTCAGTACTTTGAGGCTATTTAACTCTTTCCTGTAAATTGCTCCTGGGTTGCACATTCACATCAATATTTTTGCTACGATCAAGGGAAGAGATGCTGTTTCCATCCTTGAGAAAATGGAAGTCCATTATTTTCAATTATGAAGCAAAAGTAGTTCTGTGCCAGTGTCTTTTACTAAAATCAAACAAAGAATAGCTAATCTTGCTTGGACTATTGTTTGGGAAGAACGACTGGTAGGTGATCTGAATTTATTTTCCGTTTGGAAGGCGAACCACTTGCATAACACAGAGGCCATTCTTTGAACACGTCTTCTAGTAAATAATCAATTCGTTTGATTTAAATTTAACTCACCAATTGCACTCATGTTCGCAGTCACTATAGAAAAGAAATATTGCTTCTGCAGTATGTGATTATACATACATACAGTTACAAACGTACACGTGTCAATGATCCTTCATTTTTGTGTGTGCAAAACTGGCCCCCTGGGACCTAATTCTTACACAGATATACAAAGGCAGGACAAAGACACAGGGAACTCTAACTCCACTTATGCCTGTGAAGAAGTCTGATCCTGGACACTGGGAGGGCTGGTGATTTTCCAGAGTCCAAGAATCAGTGTGAACTTGGCCTATGGCCCATAAGCAGACAACTTTCTCATAGTGGGACATGACCTCAGCATAGGCTAAAGATAACCACCCTGGGAGAAACGTCCTCTTGGCTTGCTCCTTCTCATTTGGCCCAGTCCTCAACATCTGAGAGCCAGAGAAATGGTCTGTTTTCCCAAATCTGTTGCACACAAAGAGAAGCAAACCCAAGTTATGGCCCTAAAAACCAGAGAAATAATATTTTTTTCCTGTTTCTTTTCTTCCTACCATCAGCATCATGGAAAGGTGCATGAAGTAGAGTTGCCACTAAGGCTTTGAACGAAACTAACAAATATCCCAAGGAAAATCTGCTGAGTGAAAATCAGTATCTACACCACCTTCCCTTCCCCTCCAGCACACAAAACTCTTTTATGTAAAGTAGTGCAGAGTGAAGAGAAGAAACTTCTTAATCATGCAACAGGAATTTCAGTTAAAAAAAATCATTTTTTAAAATTCCATAATTAGCTTGCTCTGTGATTACAGGCATTTCATTTAGTTTTTCCAAAAGCCTCTCTATGGGATGTGATTTGAGCTGAGATATTGCCCCATGAAGCCGCCTCTAATCCAGGCTCGCCAGATGCAGGGAGCTCTTGGAACACAGCCTGCCATACCCCTTAGAGAGCATGTTTCCAAAGTGTGCAAATGTGCATGCACACCCAGTGTGTCCTTCTTCACAGCAGCAGGAGATCACAAAGGATATGGGCCCAGAGCTCTACTTGACTTTGAGTCAATGGAGAGCAGACTCAGCTTGAGCTTCAGGAAAATGCCCATAGATCTAGTGTCCAGGGCAATAGCCAGGCCCTGAGAATGGCTCTAGCCAGAGTCAGGAGAGGAGCACAGACAGCTGGGAAAAATACACTCTTCTAACTATGCACGCAGAACAAGGCTAAGTTATCATTTGCCTTGTCTTGCCCAAGGTAATACTTGAGAAGCAGAGTT
Source organism: Perodicticus potto (assembly GCA_963574655.1). Lineage (NCBI taxonomy): Eukaryota > Metazoa > Chordata > Mammalia > Primates > Lorisidae > Perodicticus > Perodicticus potto. The sequence goes on from CAUYRH010087711.1 coordinate 15,632, forward strand.
ACTATTATTTCACTATGCTCCTTAAAAAACCAGGTTGGCCCACCAGAGAGTCTCACACTTAGAAATCTTTTTTCTCCCCATGTTAGTTGAGCAATGTAAATATGTTTAACAAGAGGAAAATGAAGATGCCTCAATCTGTTCCCTCAGGGCTGAGTCACTAGAATAGGGCCTTGTGCTTACCCTTTTTCCACCTGCAGCCAATGAGATTGTCCACTTTGAAAAATAACCTGAGATCTGAGTCATCACACACTGGAAATTTTAGGAAAGTTAGCTTCACTTTTCACGGACCTATTGCTGAAGATGTCAGGAATTAAAATGTACGAAAATAAAATACCGTGGAAACTATTTGAGATGCTCCTACCTCTTGATACATTCTAAAGAACTCTTCTCTTAACTCCCAACTCTTAAAAATCTTAGACCAGGCTGTCCAATAGAGTTGTCTGCAAAGAAGTAAATACTCTATTTCTATTCCATCAATGTAGTAGATGCCAGCCACATGTGGTTATTTGCAGCACCTGAAATGAGGTTAGTGAGGAACTGAGTATTAATATTACTTAATTGTAATGAATTTAAATTTAACTAGACACTTGTGCTTAATGGCTACCTATGAGATGCACAGTTTTATATCAGTTCCAGTACTTTGTTGGTAACTTATTCCCTTTTTATTAGCTGCAAGATGCTAGTTATGATGCATTCCCTGTTCCTAAGTGGTAGTCTAGGATTGATTTCCCAGCATGTAACTGAAAGGAAGAATGACTACAAGACATTTAAGGCTCTGCATGGAGAGGAAGGTGATTATTTATCTAAAAAAGAGACAATGGAGTAGTGAGAATACCTTAAAAGAAATGAAAACACTATTTTAAATGAAATAAGATAGACTCCAGACTCTGCCGAAAAAGGGAAGCTAGTAATAATTATGGTCTCCCCTTTGGGCTCACTTTAAATCAAGGTTAAATCATCTAGAATCTGTTTTACATGTTCTTTAATCGAATTGCTCAAACCCAGCTGCTCCTCCCTCATACAATGGCGCCTTCATCCTTGGCTACCTGGAACCATATTCCAGCCTCCTACAAGCTGTCTTTTGTGGTGCAAGAGGAATTGTGATTTTGACCAAGTCTCTGACAGCAGCAGCCTTCTATTTCCTGGTATGACAACATTAAAAACGAAATCTTTCTCTCACTTCTGTTATACAATCATCATTCATGGTAGCAGTAAAAAGAAAAAAAGAATCCTTGATGATTTCCAGGTTGATCACTCCAATGATTATATTAAAGGCTGTGATTAAAATTAGGAAAAAATTGACATACAGTGAATTCCCTCATTTGGGAGATAAAAGCTACAGGGTTATAAAGTGTCAGCCTTGGAAGGGACTCAAGCTGGTTCAATGCCATTCTACCAAAAAAGGCAATGGCCCTCTACAGTAATTGAAAACAAAACAAGGTCTAGAAAGCAGAATGAAAGGCACACTTCATGAGTTTCTGCTTCGCACCCTGCTAGGCTATTTGCACTGGTGTCTCTGTGCTCCCCCCACTTAACCGTTTAGCCAGACCTAGCACTTCTTCCCATCCCCCACTCAAGATCTATTCACTCCAATGTCTTGTTGAACCAGGGTCAGTTTCCTGAAGTTTCTGTGGCAGAGTTGGTGGCGAGAACTCTCATCACACACCATACTTCAAACAATCTAACCAATGTTCTTTGGCCATTTCTATTCTCCCCAATGGCCCTCTTTAGCCAAGCCAGTGAGAAGATAAAGTAGGGGATCTATTTTCCCTCAACCCTTTTCCAGGATGCATATAAATCACTCTCTTTCCCGCCTCTAGCTCTGTCTTCCCTTCTTCCTAGTACTCTGAATCCCACCAGCTTGTTCTTATACACATCCATGTGGGCATGCTTCCCAACTCTGAAGTTCTAGCCCAGCCTTTCAACAGGACCTGGACACTGCTCAGCCCTCAGACCTCACCTCCTACAAACAATCCCTCCTCCACCTCCTGGTCCATTGATCTCTCCCAGGAATTTGTCAAACAGATCCAGATGGTTCCCATGGCAGGGTCTTTGCAGCTCAGGGCCCCATGCCTGGAACACTCCTGGACCCTGGTTTTGCCTGACTTGCTCCAGTGATTCAGGCCTTCCCTGAGCATATGGAGACAGACACCTTCCCCAGTTACCCTTCCCACTCCACTCATTCTCTAAGCCTTCCTCTGGCTTTCTTTTCATCATTATCCACATTATATGATGTTTCTATTTGACTTTCTCTTTATTATCTGCCTCCCCTGTACAGAGTCTTTGTCTGCCTTATTCACTCACATCCCAGATGCTCATCTGTTGAATCAATGAATGGGAACAATTTAGCTCTACCCTAACTCATCAATCTGATAAGCAAACAGAAAGTCCTCTCACTATAATCATCCACTCTGCTTGGGTAAGAGCAATCAACTACTGATAGAATGCTATGTTTCACCCGAAAGTATCTCACTAATCAAAACAGAAATCTTGTCTTAGAGATGTTATTATAGACCTTGAACATGTAGGGTTGAGCTGCTCAGGGCCACACAACTGGGTTTTCTGAATATTTGACTCCAATGCTGCTGCTATTCCCATGCAGCACCCTACCTTCCGAGGCTTCTGAGGCAATGTGCTGAGAGCTTGAGGGAAATCACAGATCAGGGTACACAGGAAAGGAGTGCTATTCTTATGCGTAATGCCTTTCTCATCCATGGATCTGTATACATTGGTCTTTGCACAATTTTCAGCCCTGCACAAAATGCCACAGGTAACTTGAATTTGCTTTGAGGAAGACAAGTCTCACTGGGGCCTTCTCTCATTGTTCTTTTTACTAACGTGGCTCCAAACTAAAAGCATTAAGGTTCCAGGCTTCCCAAATGACAGACATAGTTGGACATCAGGGCAGGACCTTATTTGTGGCACCATTCATAGACCCCTTCTAGCCCTGTAGTTAAGCAAGAATCAAGGTCATCTCTTACTTCAGAAACTCAGGCCAAAACAAGGCAGTGACCTTACCCTCTCTGATCATCTGACACACATGCCACACACATGAATATTAACCTGCACCATGGATGTTAAGTCTACCTTTCCCACTCCTGAGAACAGGCATAGGAGTATAATAGGTTTAGTCTAATCTAGTTTATATTATTTTTATATAATTTATGATACTATACTATTTATATTATTTTTCATAATCTTCAGTATTTAATAAATACTATTATCCATTAATAAATTATACTATCAACAATAACACTATTGGTAACAAATTAGATGTAACATAACCTACACTTGAGATCTAATTAGGCAATTAGATTACACAAAGAAAAGTATATTCTAATTTACAATTTTACTTTCATTTAAACATTGCAGTTCGCCATTCCTTTTGGTGAGTTTGAAAAGGCAATTGGGTACCAAGGCCATAAATAATTTTCTTCCTAAACTTACTTTTCTTTATTTTTGGAAGCGTGCGAATTTAGGACAAATAGGATAAAGGATAAATTTGCTGAAAACCAAGCTCCTCCAAGGTGTTTGAGAACCATATCATTTGACACAGAAGTGAAACATGTCAATATAAGTCAGTTCATTCATGTAGCCTTATTGATTCTCTTATCAATTGGTGGTAGAGGAACAAATGGGACCACTGGGAAAAAAATCAAGAAGTAAGACACAGTTTCCCCTAGGATTACTTTAAAATAGATCAGCAAAAATAGTGCATGTTTGTGTGTATATATGTATATGAGTTAACTTCCATACACACTCTACGTGTAATTAGTTAACATCTGCATTACCTGCTAAGATATCCACACTCCAGGACGGTTGGTTAGCATTTGCTAGTCCCCATTGGAAAGGACAGGCAAGCACTTCAAGAATGGCTACCTAAATCTGCACCAGATGGTTTGTTAATTAGTACAAAGAATGTTACTTTACACTCTTTTATTCCATTGGCAAATGAGTACTACTCAAGATATGTCATTGGTCAGAAACACTGCAGCCACTGCCACCCTCCATGAGTAGGGATATAATCAGCTAAGCCCAGCAGCCTCACGCCTTTGAAGATGACTGAATCCCCAACCTCCAGTGTGAAGCATCCCACTGAGCAGAGAAAAGGGCAATTATTGCTCCTTACCAACTCTTCTTCACAGGCAGAGACTCACTGCACAGAAGGAGATAAATGTGCCTAAGGACATCTATAACATAGCAATTTCTAAAAACTGTCTTAGATTTCTTAAGCCAAACTCAAAGTCTCAGAAGTACACCATGGCAAAAATACAGCAGTTAACCAAAGAGCAATTGTAGAAGAATTTCCCACTTTATCAAACACATAAGGTTAATGCATTTTCCTGACCAATCCTTAAGTCTTTAGCACTCTTAGCGATGAAGCCCCAGGTAACATTCTAGAAAAAGTCGACATTATGCAATAGCCTTATAAAACCAGCAGGGAAGTACCTGCCAACTTCTAAAAATGGTTCATCACCTCGCAAAGGTAATTGGCCTAATATAAATGCTTATGTTTTAGGCTAAAGTCCAAATTCTGGCCAGTTGGCCAGTGTTCACGGGAGGGACATTTATGAATTGGGATTTCGTTTGCATTTTATCATGAAGGTTTGTCATTTATGACCTTGCGTAAGATTTTACTCATGAGTTCCTGCTCAGGATTACTGGAAGCTTGAAAGCCATGGCTCCATTCCTCTGTGAATTCTGCTTTCTTCTGTCCCTCCTCCCTCCATTCACCAAGACAGATCCTACCCATTCATTAACCCCCAGTTTCAAGAGTCTGCAAGGTGGCTCTGTCTCCTCAAGGCATTTGCTCACCACTGTAGTACATTTATTCATTCAAGAAATAATTATTAAGTGACTTTTATATGCAATCAATGTAACACATTCTAGGAACTCAGAGATGAGTAAGACAGGTATCATCCATGCTCTTTTAATCATTTAGAAGAAAATCAAGATTAATATAATTTAGGACCAATTCATTAAATTCTCCCCTGCACACACTTCCATAACCAAAGTTCCTCTTTTTAGAAAACCAAAGGCCTCTAGGGCATAAATTTATTTGCTGGCAGTCTAATTGCACTGAGAAAGGAATAGATCCCCCAAAGATGCCAAACCCTAGCCTAGGAACTATCTTGCATTCTGGGAGAACCTGTCGCTTTGTGTTTGGGGTAGAATAATTTAAATGTACACATTTCTGATTAATCGTCAGTTTAAGCTGTGCTCTGTCATACTGCACTGCTAGGATTGCTTCTGGTTTTCTCTGCTGTCAAGGTAGGTTTGAACATATTTAGTTCTTCAACCAAAAACTGCCTGTGGAAGAGAGATTCAGTCCTGAGGATGCTTTTGGCCAAATTAGCTTGTTTTTGCCTTTGATCACCCTTTTTGTTTCCAAAGAATTAAGCAGTGGTTTTATTTTTAAATTTTATTTAAAATAAAATTTTATTTTATTTGAATCTTTATGTTATTTCATTTACATTTTTAAATTTTGATTTTAATTTTTTAGATTTCAGAATATTAGGGGGTACCCATGTTTTGTTTACATACTTTTTTTTTAACTTTTAGAATTTATTTGATGATAAAACTTGTCATGAGGTTATTTTTTTTTAATTTTATTAAATCATAATCGTGTACATTAGTGCAATCATGGGGCACAATGTGCTGACTTCATATACAATCTGAAATATTTTCATCGAACTGTTACACATAGCCTTCATGGCATTTTCTTAATCACTATATGAAGACATTGGTATTCTACATACTTTTTTTTTTTTTTTTGAGACAAAGTCCCAGAGTCTCACTATGCTGCCCTCTGTAGAAGGTGTCACAGCTCACAGCAACCTCAAGCTCTTAGGCTTAAGCTATTCTCTTGCCTCAGCCTCCCAAGGAGCTGGGACTATAGGCATCCACCACAGCATCTGGCTATTTTTTTGTTATAGATGTCATTATTGTTTGGCAGGCCCAGGTCAGGTTTGAACCCACCAGCCATGGTGTATGTGGCTGGTGCTCTAGCCACTGAGCTATAGGCACTGAGCCTGTTTACATTCTTTGTATTGGTACAGATTGAGTCAAAGTTATACACTAAGTGTGCCCTTTACCCAGCAAGCGTGCACTGTACCCACTAGGTATGAGTAAGCAGTGGTTTTAAATGTTGGGAAAGGCTGTGTCCATTTTAAGAACCCAGGACCCAGGTGGGGACGTGTTGTGTTGGAGGTGTTTACCAGGTGGCAGCAGCCGGTCAGCAGTGATGCATCTAGCACGTGAGTGGAGAGAGGACTTTTCAGGGACTCCCTCTCTGGAGAGCTTATCAACTGGCCACTTGTCACCTTTGAAAAAGGAACCAGTAGATAGCATGAAATGTGCTGCAGTAAAAAAATCTTGAAAGTGTTCTCATAGACACTAAAAATTACAAGAGGATTTGAAAAAAAGTAGCAGCCAGCAGAGACCAAAATATACCCCTTCAGGACCATCTCAGTTTAACGTGTTGTTAAAATATCCCAAGACCTTTCTCAGCACATATATTATTCAAAGGTCAAAAAATTTCCTGTGCAAATACCCAAAATATCCACAGGATGTTTCAGTGAAATGCCACATTAAATTATTTCTCCAGTGCAATTCAGGGCTCAGGTTCCAGAATGAGGAACTGGGGGGTGAATCTGACATACAAACCTCATCTACTCAGCTCGGAGAGGCCGTATTGGGAGTGATGTGGTTTGCAAGGTATAAAAAATACAATTGAATTCTTTTTCTTTTCTTTTTGGAGACAAGAGCCTCAAGCTGTCACCCTGGAGAGAGTGCCGTGGCATCACTGCTCACAGCAACCTCCAATTCCTGGGCTCAAGCGAGTCTCTTGCCTCCGCCTCCCAAGTAGCTGGGACTACAGGCGCCCGCCACAACGCTCGGCTATTTTTTGGTCACAGCTGTCATTGTTGTTTGGCGGGCCTGGGCTGGATTCGAACCCGCCAGCTCAGGGGTATGTGGCTGGCACCTAAGCCGCTTGAGCCACAGGCGCCGAGACTGAATTATTTTTCTTTACATTCCTGGATTAAAATCAATTCCTTAGATATGGTTATGTATAATATCTGCATTGGAAAATCAATTAAAACACGTTTCTATCAAGTAAAATTCTCGCAGATGCAGAGGAAAGAACCAACCCTAAAAGCTGAAGTTAAAAGGGATGTGACTGATTCCTCAAAGCTTTAGAGGACAGAGCAGAGCTGGCTGCAGACACAACGGACTTTCGAGTTCACTTGTTGCCATCTGGACAAGATTTTTCTCAGCTTACTTCTTTCCCCGCCTTCTTCTGTGCGTTGTGTCATTTTCCACCTGCATGTGGTAGCAAGATGGTTGCAGCAGCTCCAAGCTTCAAATCCTCTCAACTTTACCCCACTGATTAACTATGAGGTATAAGGCGAGGCAGGCTGCCAAACCTCTTTGTGCCTGTTTCAACATCTATAAAATGCTATCATGCATATAAAGTGCTGAACGAATAGAAAATGCTTCATGGATGTTATTGTTATTCTCACTGTTTTCATTACACAATTCCCTACAAATAATAAGGAATGCCCATTTTCCTGATAGCAAGTTCTAAAAAAGCTATTAAGTCTGCAGGAGCTTAACAGTCTCACCCTTGCTTCTCAAGAAACAGTGGCCTAACGTTAAGGCAGGAGACTCAACAGAGAGGTGGGTGCCTTTGTGTGTATTTGAACTCCCGAATAGAAAGCTGTTTGTTCATGCAATCTTTCTCTGGGATGGACCTGCTGGCTGACTTAAAGAGGTCCTTTTTTGGCTTGGCACCTGTAGCTCAAGCAGCTAAGGCACCAGCCACATACACCAGAGGTGGCAGGTTCGAATCCAGCCCAGGCCTGCCAAACAACAACTACAACCAAAAAACAGCCAGGCATTGTGGCGGGCACCTGTAGTCCCAGCTATTTGGGAGGCTGAGGCAAGAGTATCACTTAAGCCCAGGATTTGGAGGTTGCTGTGAGCTATGATGCCATAGCACTCTACCCAGGGAGATAGCTTGAGACTCTCTCAAAAAAGAAAAAAAAAAAAAAAGAGGGTCCTTTTCTTTTCTTTTTCTTTTTTTTTGTTGTAGAGTCAGAGTCCTACTTTTTTGCCCTTGGTAGAGTGCCGTGGCATCACACAGCTCACAGCAACCTCCAACTCCTGGGCTTAGGTGATTCTCTTGCCTCAGCCTCCGGAGTAGCTGGGACTATAGGTGCCTGCTACAATGCCCGGCTGTTTTTTTGTTGCAGTTTGGCCAGGGCTGGGTTTGAATCTGCCACCCTTGATATTTGGGGCCACAGGCGCCACCCAAAAGGATCCTTTTTAAAAAGAACACAATTCGTTATTTAAAACAACAATCTAATTGTTTTCAGGTAGACTGTATTCCCATAGCAAGGAATGGGTTGCCAAGCATGAAGCCGTGCACTCAAAGAGATTCAAACTTATTTACAAGTTGCTTATGAACATTTAAGCATTTACTATGGCACAATAAAAATATGACCATTAGGTAGGTGATTTGAGAGGAAGGGGTGGTAATGTAAGCTTTTCTCATTGTTATTCTGCTTTTACATTCTAAGCCTTGCCACCAGTAAAATGGGCTACTGCCCATCAAATCCTGAATAAAGACTTATTCTTAGAATGATTGTTACAATCACTGCCTCCCTGACCACCGCCCACCAGCATCAGAACTTTATTCTCTGAAGAGATTACAAATAAAGTCTTTGGGGTTCTATATAAGGATAGTGGAATTTTGGGAAGTTGATAAGGGATGAGAACTTAGAAATGATCTCATTTAACTTCTTCAATTTACTGGTGAGGAAACTGAAATCCAGGAAGGCTGAGTGATCTACTCAAAGTCAGGTGGCTAGAATCATCTACTCTAATATCAGGGCTCATTGCAGACCAGTCATGAGATCCCCTGCTGAATTACACCATTATGCTCATACCAATCTCATAAAGTTGGTGGGGCATATACCATTAGAGAAGAATTGCAGCATACAAATAACTTGGGCTGATTCACCAACGTGGACTCAGCAAAGAAGAGAGCGGGAGAATGGGAGGTTGGAAGACAGACAGTAAGAAAGGAAGAACAATTTAAATAGTGAAGTGAAAAAGACACCCTGGTCTAGTTAATATTACTCGTCTGTTAACATTAACTTTTTGTGATATGGTTGGAGTGCGATGAATGTATCCCCAAATGGTTGTCCACTCTCCGTGATGGTTCAGTGAGGTAGGCTGGGAAGGTCTCAAGATCCCTCTAGATCTGTGGTTCTCAACCTTCCTAATGCCATGAACCTTTAATACAGTCCCAAGGGGTCGTGACCCACAGGTTGGGAACCGCTGCTCTAGATTGTGCTGAAAATTCAATAGAATTTTCTGCAAGAATGCAAATGTTCTGAATCTCATGTTCCTATTGAGTACCCACTAGCCCCATGTGGCTATCGAACACTTGGAATGGGGCTAGTGTTACTGTGAAACTGAATTTTTAATTTTACTTACCTTTAATTACTTCCAATGTAAATAACCAAGTGTGCCCAGTAGCTACTGCATTGGACTGTACAGGTCCAGAAGAGTGAAGCTTCCCAAAGCGTATCAACTTGGCTTTATCTATAAGCTCGCTTTGCTTTTGAGTAGTGTGCAATTCTGGGTATTGAAATTAGAATTTTCCACTATATATATGGCAGCACCAAAAATAAATATGCATCAGTCAGGATTCTTAGTTGCAAACAATGGAAAGCAAACTTAGCTAATTTAAGTAGGAAAAGAATTTATTAAAGAATATGAGGTCATTCACAAAATCTCTGAGAGGGCCAGCAACCCAGGCTGGGAAGCTACATGGCCAGAGACAAGTCACAATCAGGCTGCAGAGCTGGTCTGGAGGCGACAGGACTGCTCCACCACTGGACTCAGAGCAGTAGCCTGCTCTGCTGACCCATAGGCGCTGGGCGCTGGGTGCCGCCACAGGGAGCCCGGCCACTGCTGCTTCTAGAAATCACATGGAACTGCCACCACCATGGCCAGACCGGATTCAGTGTGGCATCTGCTGCTGTCAGTCACTGGCTTCTGATCCCAAGTCTTGGGCAGGGGCTACTTACTGACTGAGCCCAGGTTACTTGTCTGTGCTCCAGGAGAAAAGGAGGCTGGAATAACAAGAGTCTGGCTTCTATAGAGGGAGGAAGACTGGTGAGCTGAGGAGCTTCCCAAACAAAAACATCTGCCTGTATTACACTTGCCTCCCAGGGAAGAAGGTGGGTGTGTTAAGGGACCAGTCCTCCTGGGTGATGTGAGAGCTACAGAACAGAAGCAATGAGGTCCTGGGGGTGGGGTGGTCCAGTTCATTACTAGCATCTGAGGCACTACCTGCTACCATGGGGAAAATGGAATATGTCAGAGAATTGGGGATGGGGTTAGGTTAGCAAAAAAAGAGTTTTATGCAAGAAAACAAAGTTTCATCATTTAAAGTAAGATTTTGTGAAGTGTGACAGTCCCTTTGTTACTTTTTTATGTCACTCTAAATAAGACTTACAGTATGTTTTCAGACAATTTTGGAGTTGTGTGTGTGTGTGTGTGTGTGTGTGTGTGTGTACGTATATGTTGCAAAATTGGGGACCGTACATGTACACTCTTAGCATTTTTACTTTAATGCAAGATGGATATCTTTTCCTTAAATATGCCATCCTTTGGTATCCTTTGGTATCCTTTCCTTAAATACACCTCTATGTCATCCTTTTAATGCCTGCATAGTATATTATTGTACAAATGTACCATACTTTATGTAACCAGTTCCCTACCAATGGTCAGCTAGATTGTTTATAATTTTTTGTTACAATTTGTGCTACAGTGAGTATCCCTGTACCTTTATCTCTATGCACCTGACCAGTTATTCCTTTAGGTTAAATTCCTAGGAAAAGAATTGCTGTGTTAGTGGCTAAACATATCTAATATTTTGATTTATATTTGCAGTCCATCTTCAAAGGTCATATCAATTTATTTTTTGATAATAGTTGGGACTAGGATGAGGTGAGTGAGGCACTTTGCTTTGGGAATAAAATTTAAGAAGACATCAAAAAAGTCAATAATCAAGACAAATAATATTTTCATACAATATTTTAAAATCAAAATTATTGCAAGAAAGGCCCATGATGAACAAAATATCAAAATTTTAAATAAAAGCAGGATAGATGTTGCTGATTTTTCCTTTTGCCTCAAAGTTCCAATACTACTTGGCTTGATGTTGTTTCTACCAACATGTTCTTGCTAACCCTGGGCATTTATAAATCCTTTCACTCTTTACCATTCTGATAAGAGAAAAATGACACCTCATTTTTATTTTCATTCTTTGATTGTTACTGAGTTTGAGCTTCTTAAATCTTTATTAGCCATCTGCATTTCTTCTTCTATAAACTGACTTACTTTTTCTACTTAGATGTTTGCATTTTATTGATTTGTAGGCACTCATTATATATTAAGGAGAGCAATCCTGTGCTATCATACATTCTACAAATATTTACCTAGTTTTTCACTTTACATTTAATGTATTATTTCAGGATAGATGCTTTTAATATTTATGTGGTTAAATTCGTCAAGCATTTGCATTTTAAATCCCTCTGGTTTTTATCTGCAGAAAGATCATTTTATTGTGATTGTAAATGAAGGCTTTTGAGTTATCAAAACTAGATCCATTTACTGGCTCTGAAACCATAGGTATGAAGGATAATTATATGTGTTTTCTCACATGTAAAGTGGGGATTATAATAGGACTTACCTCAGAGGGTTTTATGAGAATTAAGCAAGTAATACAAAATGCTTAGAATATTGCCAGGCAGGTAGTAAGCACTCAATAAACGCTAGCTGTCATCATATGTTAACTATACACGAGAGTTGTTTTTGGATACTTCGTTCCATTTTTCTGTGTGTTCCTTCTCCAGTATCATACTGTTTTAGTTACTGTAGATTTATTTAGTGACTTTTGATCTAGTTAAGCAAGTTCCCTTCTCATTTTTCTTGGTTTTTCGAATTTTTCTTGGCTGTCCTCATTCATTTATACGTACAAGTGAATTTCAAAAGCTATTCATCAAATACCACAAAATCCCACTGGGATTTTAATTCAAAATGTATTAAATTTATATATTATTTTAGGGAAGCATGACATCTTTACAATATGAGCTTTGCTGCCCGAGAACATGATATTTCTCTTTACTTAGTCTTTTTGTTTTCATTCTTCTATTGAGTTTGTGCATGTACATCATGCACATGCTTATTATACTTGATATTTTACATTTTATTGCTATTTATTTTACATCCCCCAAAAAATTGATGTTTATATGTTTTGTGTAAGACTTCACATTGAACCTTTCTGTTACTTTTTGTTACTGTTTTTTAGTGGGTTTATATTCTTATCCAAAATGGATGTCTGACCACAGCATTGAGCTAAGGACAAAGTCCAAACTTCTGGGCCTTACATGCACTCGTTAATCCATTTCCAATATTAATTTGTTTTCCTAGATAACAAATACTCATATATACAGGCGGTCCCCTGGTTACTGATGAGATACATTCTTGAGAATGTCTTTGGGTCGGATATGTATATAACTTGGATCCCTGATTAACAGCACATATAGGGCAATAATAATAATATTATAATGTCTCCTATGTGGTAATAATAATACAGTGAAATACTGTAATGATACTAATACCTTTGTACTGTCTTAATGTTATAGAAATTATTGTGCTCTTTCTTTTAATTCACACAAAACATAAAAATGAGTTCAGGGTGGCATCTGTGGCTCAAGGAGTAGGGTGCTGGCCCCATACACTGGGGGTGGCGGGTTCAAGCCCGGCCCCAGCCAAAACTGCAAAAAAAAAAGAAAAAATGAGTTCATACAAAAAGTTTATATAGGAGATAGGAGATATTTCCAACAATAATATTAAAGATTAACACTCACATAATGTTGCATCGAGGTCTTGCTTACTGAAAGAGGCATTTTTGAGACAAGAAGGTAGGCTGACATTATCAGAAGATGATGGTGGAGATGGCTGGAGAGGGTGGAGTGGGTGCTGGAGAATCAGGATTGGATTCTGTTGCTCTGGATTTTCTGATTCTTCATGTTCCTGTGTTTCTATCCCCTACTTCTCTGTCTAAGAGACTAGCTGCGAGCATGAAGGTGCTGTGCCAACAAACTGCTTACCCCATGCAAATTTGTTTAGATGCACGGAAGAAATTACTTTCCAAACTGTTAATTAATTATAAATTATCCTTATGAGGAGCCTTGGGAGCCCATTCATAGGTACTTAATGCCATAACCCAGGAACCACCTATACTTAGCACCTCTGCTGTGCTGGGCACTGTGGAACACCGGGGATCCATCAATAAACAGACAAAAATCCCTGCCAGGAAGGAGCCCGCACTCAAGAGGAATTTGTGTTGTGTTTTGGCCCAGACCCACAGATCCATCCCATCACCTTATCTTCTTTGCAGGTGCCATGTACTTCTGCTGTCCTGATTTCATAGAAATTCTCCTGAAACACTTCCTGTAGGATGGTTTTTATCCGTGTTCTTTTTCCATTTGATTCCCTGCAAAGTTTGTTTTTATATCCTCCTGACTCTTGTCAAAGACAGTACCCTGTGAGCAGCTCACTGTGGTTTCCTGTGCGGAGCTAACGAATCTCTCTTCCATGTCACACTGCTCTCAGAAGGGGACTTCTTCAAGTACAATTGTTACTTTGTTCGTGAGTTCCCTGAGGGGAGGAAGGGCTCTTGATCATCTCTTTGCTAACTGGTGACATGGAGGTCGTATTCGGTAAATACTTGCTGAAGGTACAAATGTATTGAGTTGGTGGGTGAGCACAGCATATCGCGCATGTCATGGTAAATAGCCACACAAGGTTGGGCAGAGGTAACAGCGCTCACAGTTAGGCTTACAGGAGATCAGAGAAGGAGATCCCTGCAGCCGAGTGGGGGGTCTCACTGCCTGGGGCAGGTGGGCCATGAGAAGACATTGAAGAATCTTGACACATCTGTCATCTCTTTCAATCCTAGTCCTTCTCTTTCTCTTCACAAAAGGATCTAGGATCAAGGATGAGACGATCTACCCACACTTAAGAAAAAGATTGCCACAGATACAGCTAGTCTGAGGTCACCGACTGGGCCACAGTTGTAGGGATGAGGTCCCAGGAAACGGGACATACCATACACTTGGTGTCTTAAATAAAAACCACTTATTTCTCATAGTTCTAGAAGCTGAAAATTCCAACATCTAGATAGCAGCAGGCCTGGAGTCTGGGGAGGGCACTCTTCCTAATTTGCACCTTCTTCTTGTATCCTCACATGGCAGAGAGTAGAGAGCAAGGGAAACACGGTTTCTGTGTCTTTTTACAGGAGCATGAATCCTATCCTTGAGGGCTCCACCTTCACGATCTAATTAATTCTGGTGGGCCCACCTCCTAACACCAGCACACTGGGGGTTAGAATTTCAACATATGAAGGGGGAGCCACAAACATTCAGTCCACAGCAAGAGGTATCAATATATCTAAGTGGGAAAACCACAGTCTTTACTTTTACTGGGATGCCCTTCTTGTGAGGGCTGATAGGGTCTGGTTGGTCTCTTTCAGGGTGGACTTTCAGGAGGAAGGAGCTAAAGCAGCCCTTTTTGTCCACCAAAGTGCTTACTTGGGTCAAGATCACCACCCCATTCTCCCTCCGGAGAGGCAGTTTGGCATAGTGATCAAGCATAACACTTAGATCCAGACTGCCTAGTTTCAAGCCACGGTCCTACCATTTATGAGCCGTGTGGGGTCTTGGACTAACAAGTTAAAAGTGAATAGCCAAGAAGAGGGGAATCTTTTATAGAGAAAGAAAAATCATTCCAAGAAGCTCATTGTGCTGTTAACAGCTTGCAAAGCATGTGGCATAGGACGTATAGTGTTTAAGAGCTTGGGAGCTAGATCATCTGGGTTCAGATCCCAGCTTCTCCCCTGGGCAGTAATGTGACCTTGGGCAAGAAACTTGACCTCCATGAGTCTCAGTTTTTGTGTCTATAAAATAAGTTAGCTAATATTTCCTACTATGTAGGGCTGTTGTGAGGATTGGTACTGTTTTGATGGGCCAAGAGAGTATAGTATAGATAAAGTTTTGCCATTGTGGAGACAAATTCTAATGTGACGATTATAAAATTTCTGCACTGGGATAGTTCTCTGAGATCCAGACCTTACAGAATTAGCATCATTGCAGACCCACTGAGGGACATCTCAGAGAGTCACAAAATATGAAATTAACTGGAAATGGATCGAGGTAGATTCTAAAAGGACCCCAAATCACAAGTATCCAAGCACTGAGTAATATCCTATTTGGAGGCTGCAGAGATCAAGTGCTGGGAGAGATGGGTGTTTCTTTCTGGGGGCTAAGAACCCTCACCCTGCAGG
The DNA here is from genome assembly GCA_963574655.1 of Perodicticus potto. Classification (NCBI taxonomy): domain Eukaryota; kingdom Metazoa; phylum Chordata; class Mammalia; order Primates; family Lorisidae; genus Perodicticus; species Perodicticus potto. Next base: position 31,059 of record CAUYRH010087711.1, read on the forward strand.
GGCAACAGCCTCCCCCCACCTGACATCTTAGGGGAAAGGAGAAAAGTGCCTTAGCCTGTGGCCAGGGGACTTCTTACCCTGGCATTTGTTTCTCTCCAGGAAGACAGGGCTGCCATGGCAGGTGACTACACTGGGATTTGGGTCAGGGGCCACCCCCTTCTGTACAAGTTTTGCTATACTAGCAAAAATGCTGACTTAAGGAACAGAGGGGAGGAAAGGATGTTGTTCTAACCCACATTACACACCTGGGGAACCCAAAGGGTAAGGAACGGCCAAGTTTCAAGAACAGCATGTGGCTGGAGGCACATTGCTTTCCCCTGGAGTCCCAGAAGATCTGGGTTGGGTGGAATTGGAACCGGAACCTGGCAAGGTTTGATCCCTATGGGTAGGAAATGGCCAAGGTTCGAGAACAGCATGTGTCTGGAGGCACATTGCTTTGCCCTGAAGTCCCAGAAGATCTGGGTTGGGTGAAACTGGAATTGGAAACTGGATCCCTTGAAGGGATCTAGATGGAAGCAGACACAAGATAGGAGGTGTTTGGTGGACAGAGCAGAGGGCTTGTACAAAGGAAAATGTCATATTCTGGAAATGTGCTTGAAAATGTCACCAACAGGCTTGGCGCCTGTGGCTCAACGGGATAAGGCGCCAGCCACGTACACCTGAGCTGGTGGGTTCGAATCCAGCCCGGGCCCGCCAAACAACAATGACGGCTGCAATCAAAAAATGGCCGGGCGTTGTGGTGGGCACCTGTAGTCCCAGCTACTTGGGAGGCGGAGGCAGGAGACTCGCTTGAGCCCAGGAATTGGAGGTTGCTGTGAGCTGTGATGCCACAGCACTCTCTCCAGGGTGACAGCTTGAGGCTCTGTCTCAGAAAAAAAAAAAAAGAAAGAAAGAAAAAAAAGAAAATGTCACCAACAGAAGATTAGGAGGAGCCCTCAAAGCCAGATGAAGAATTTTATTTTATTTTACTTTTTTTATCATTGGGGATTCATTGAGGGTACAAAGATCCAGGTTACACTAATTGCATTTGTCATGCAAGGTCTCTCTTATAAATATGTTCCTCCCCCAAGAAGTGTGCCAAATCCCATGACCCCCATTCCCCCACGGAGTATTCCTCCATGTACTAGGTCATCAATTGTCCTTATATCAAAATTGAGTACATTGGATCCTTGCTTCTCCATTCTTGTGATGCTTTACTAAGAAGAATGTGTTCCATCTCCACCCAAGTTAGTACAAAAGGTGAAGAATTTTAAAATTTAAAGCATGTTTATTTTTATGTTTATTTGTAATAGTTCACATGCCCAAAAAAAAAATCAAAAGGGCCCATCATACATTATAGTGAAAAGTCTCCATCCCACTCCTAGTCCCTAGGCACCCAGCTCCCCAGTCCAGAGGTAACTGATGTTTCTCGCGTGTGTTTCCAGGGATATTATATACATATACAAGAAATAGGATGTGCATGTGTGTTTATGCATGTGCATTTTCCCACAAATGTTAACTTTTTTCATCTTACAGCATAGTTCCGAGATCACTGCTGTTGTTATATTAAGAATTTCCTTTTGAACAGCTGCACAGTAATCCACTGTGTGGGTGAATCATAATCAGTCCCCACTTACGGACATTTAATTCACTGCCTATATTTTACTATAACATACAATGCTACAATAAATAGTTTTGCAAATAGGTGGTTTTGCACGTGTGTGACTCTATGTGTAAGATAAATTCCTAAAAGCATTCATCACTAGGTCAAAGGCTAATCACAGGCTAATAAATTTGGATTCTAACCTGTTATGGGGATGTAATTTGAAAATTATTGGCTAAAGTATGCAGTACATACAGTATTTTAAGAAACTGACTTCATGTCTGACTAATTAGATATGACAGATGATGAAAGAGAAAAGAGTCTAAAGTCACTGCACATTCATTAATAAAATGGACTGGGGCAACCAACACTTGGGTGTAATGGAGTATTTTCTTACCCAAAGGCCACCTACTGTCCCAGCTCCACAACCACACAGTCTTCCACTATGCCTCAACCAGACGATGGAGGAAGAAAGGGTGGGGGCTTCATGGATGAGAGTAACTTATTACTTTTTCTTGTTTTTTTCTTTAAATTCTGATTAATATCAGAGTACAAATGATTAGGTTCCATTATGTTTCTAAGCTTACATTGTTTGTGTTTCTAAGTTCAAGTTGTAGTTGAGCCTTTCACCTAGGGGGTGTCCTAGATACCCTCACATTATACCCATTAGGCAAGAGTTTGCCTATCCCCCTCTCCCCTTCCTTTTCCCCTTTCACAGTGAGAATAATTTAAAGAACCAGAGAGATTAGAGACACCATCAATAGATATCGGAGGGAGAGGGGAAGGGAGGGGGGTGGGTCGATAGAGGGAGGGTTAGTAGGAGGACCACACCTGTGGAGCACATTGCAAGTACAAGTTGGATCTATCAGGTGTAGAACACAAATGTCTTAACGCTGTAATTGGGTAAATGAGGTCAAGGCTGTGTTGATTAGTAGCATGTTAGCACTCCAATTTGTACAAATAATCAACACATCAAATCCCATAATGGCATAAATGTATTTATGATCTATCTACAAATGGCTTAATAAAAAATAAATAAATAAATAAATAAATAAAAAGAAAAGAAAATGCTAGATATGGGTTGGCTAATTAGCAAATGAAAGCCCAAAACATATTAGCCCCAAAACAAAGAAAATCTCTGGTCTCCTAATTATTCGAGAATATTTTAACACAATTATTAATCTGGGGGGAGAAATGAAAAAGTGGAAAAATAGAGCGTGGATTTGCATGCTTTACTTGGAATAGGAAGGCCTGGAGTTGGAATATTCTGACAACAAATTTAAAAGAAAGAATTTCCAATAGAAAGTGACGCCTGCAGGCTTTGTCCTCAGAGCCCACCATCTTGGGTTTGAGCCGTGACCTCCGCTGCTCCCTCGAGACACCCAGCAGTGGCGCATGAAGGGAGACCAGGGCCCCACCAGGTCTGTGCAGTGAGTTTGGCCGCAGACGCCCAGCTTCTTAGTAATGGGAGACAGATGCCAGATCAGCTCAACTTACTGATTAGCTGGTTCTCCTTTAAGTGCAGCATATTTTGGCTAGAATCCTGCTATTCAACTATCCCGTTAACCTTTTCACTGAATAAAAGACAAATACAACAGCAGGGCCAAAGCTATGTGTTGGTGACAACAGGCAATGCTTTAGGATGAGAAAAGATCCTTGCCAGGTAGAAAAGACACAGAGCCTGTCACATTCTGCTCGACCTCTTAGGAAGCATGTGCTGAAGTACAGGCAGTCCCCGAGTTACAAACATCCCCTATATATATACAGCTCACACTTACAAACAAAGGCTATTGCAGGTACTAGGTTACTGTACCTGATCAAACTTACTACAGAACCTATCTCATTTGTAACCCGAGGACTGCCTGCATTTAGTGGTGCATGTGTGTGTGGGGGGGGGGTGCCACTGTAAAACTATATTGAAGAAGGGGTTGACTTGTTTTTCTCTCTGCTCTGTCCCCAATGGTTGGACCGACGCCAGGAGCGCAGTAGGCACTCCATAAACACCAGCGGAAAGAATAAACGCTTTCACTGTGAATGGGTGAGTGGATGAACACAACCATTCTATATTTATGTGTGTCATTACATAACACAAATCATATCAACATGGATATCAATTTGTCTTCTGTTTTCACTTATGAAATGACTTCAAATCACATTGTAAGTAGCTCCAAATGAGCCCTATAGATTGTGCCAGCTCCTTCTCTTTGCCAACCCCTTAAATATTACCATTCCCCTGAGCGCCATCCTTGGCTTCTTCTCATTTTCTCTCTCCCAGAGAAAGCTTTTCCATGGCTTCGACCTTCATCGATATAGGCTAATGACTTCCCAAATTCTCCCCAGCCCAGAATTCCCACACGAGACCTCTCCTCTCAATATCTATGTCCAGATGTTCCAGAGGCACCTCAGAATCAGTGTAGCACCAGCTGAATTTATTATCTCACCCCGTCACATTCGTTCCTTCCATTCATTCTGGATTTTTTTTTACAAGAACTAAGAATCAAAATATAAAAGAGTGTTGTCAGCAGCAGCTTATCATGTTTATGGTGGAAAGCACTACTCTGCATTCCCTGGAGAGCGAGTTCTGTTTTCTAGTCCAGAGCTTCCTGACAATTGCGCTAGGCCAGCTAGGGGATGCCATGACTGGATTATAGGCCGGGGCCCAAATAATCAAAGCAAAGAGACTAGTAAATTTAAATCATAGGGCCTGTGCCTTAAGCTTGAGCCTCCTCACCTGTTCTCCCTGTTTTCTTTCTTTTTTTCTTTTTTTTTGTTTTTGTAGAGACAGAGTCTTACTTTATTGCCCTCAGTAAAGTCCCATGGCATCACACAGCTCACAGCAACCTCCAACTCCTGGGCTTAGGCAATTCTCTTGCCTCAGACTCCCGAGTAGCTGGGACTACAGGCGCCCAAACAACGCCCAGCTATTTTTCTGTTTTGCAGTTCAGCCAAGGCCGGGTTTGAACCCTCCACCTTCGGTAAATGGGGCCAGTGCCCTACTCAATGAGCCACAGGCGCCGCCCCCTCACCCTGTTTTCTATTGATATATATGCCACATCATAAAGAGGGTTTGGAAGCATTGGTGGTGTCTTGAGTCTGCCAAACATCAGTTGATTCTCACGCATTTCACCAACACCACAGTGAACATTCACATTGGTGATCTTCTTCCAGGGCAAGATCTGAACTGTCAAGTGAGTCATCGAATAATACTCAATTAAATTCCTTAGTATTTAGGGAATTTTGATGAATTTTGTTATGGAATCAGAAACTAGAATGGGGGGGAACTCAATGATTTCTCTGTCTCACTTTCACTTACAAGTGAAGCCATCAGTACCTGGGGTTAGGTCTCTTGCCTTAGATATACAAAGCATTTGGGATAGAATCCGCCTGAGAAGCTGGAAGAAGATTGGCAGTCCAGAGCTCTCGTGCTCTTGGCCTTACACCTTGCGGTCCCGCTCACTAGAGCCCTCTTTCAAAACAGAGCTCTTTATTTAGAGCAAACACACAGGGATTGTCTACTAACCTAAACACTCAGACTAAACATGCCTTGGCCTTTTCGTGTTAACTAACAGAGCTTTATTGTCTTCACTCCTCGATGTCTAATTTCCAGACTCATGAATTAAGTAATTTTCAAAAAAAAATAGTTTATTTTTATAAGAGATGATTAAATTCCAGAGTTTGGCCTTGAATATGGAAAGTGAATGTTTCCATTTTACCCCTGTTAGTGTATTTTTCCTTGCCAGAACAATGATTTTTTTCACCTCGGTTTCAACTCCAGAAGTCAGAAAAATTATTTTAAAATAGTTTATTTTACATTTGAGGGTGTCAGTGGAGATATGATAAATGCAAAAATTGAATATGTCAAAGGAAAACACTGTGTGAGCAGGAACCACAAATTGATAACAAGGCCAAGGGTGGCAAAGTTCCAGCTCCCAGAGCTCCTGAAAACACCAACCTGACCACAGCATCTCTCAAATTCTGAAAATTGGATAATTACAAGGATATTTAAAAGTTAGACCAAGGGCAGGGTACACTGGCTTATGCCTGGAATCCTAGCACTTTTGGAGGCTGAGGCAGGAGTTTGAGATCAGCCTGAGCAAGAACAAGACGCTGTCTCTACAAAAAAACAGAAAACTCAGCTGGGCATGGTGGTACACACCTGTAATCTCATCTGCTCGGGAGGCTGAGGCAGCAGGATCCCTTGAGCCCAGGGGTTTGACGTTGCTGTGAGCTGTGACGCCACCACTGTACTCTAGCCCAAGCAACAGAGCAAGACTCTGTCCTACACGCTCCTCCTCCAAAAAAAAGTTAGACCAGGAAGTATTCAAGGTCAACATAACCACATTCAGACAGTGAACTTCTGAATATTTTAATATAAATCAACTTAATAGAAAGTAACACAAACGAGGATTGCCTCATAGAAGTGGATAATTATGTTGCAAACGTGTGTGTGTGTGTGCATAAAATCTAAGTTAAATACTGAAAAACAAGGTGACTGAATGTCTAGCAAGCACCAATCTTCTGAATTTTCAGTCAAAATCTCCAAAAGGAAAACACACCGACCATGTTGGTGGCCTTTCTCTCTTTCCGTATCTCACCTTTTATCTCCTTCGCTTTCTTTCACCTCTTCAAAACTCTATTAGGTCTGGGGTCCACAGTGCACCTGGATTTATTTCTGTGGCTTTGCCCAAGGCAAGCTGCATTAAATGTGATCGTTTGAGGCTTCAGACCTCAAGAAAACATGCACTTTTCCATTGAGGGCTGAGGCTGTTCCACCTGTGAGCTCTCTCCAGGGAAAGCCTTTTTAGGACAGGTTCCTACTGCGCTTGTGAGCCTCACCCGAGATCACACACAAGCTACAAAAGCCTAGTCCCACCTTTTTTATAATTGTTTCTGCTTTTCAAAAGAAAAAGATCTTTTGCAGTCTGGTGCTATCTTTATATGATGACTCACCTGTCTTTCTGGCCTGTGCTTTCTTGTTCCTCTCAGCCATGCCTCTCCAACTATCTCTGTGGCTTTCTCATATGGTGTCTGGCACAAAACCTGCTCTCCACCCCACATGCCTTCCTGGCACAAATGGAGGCAATTTGGGGGTTGTTCCCATGGGCCCACTGCCTCCTGGACTCTGAGCCAGTATGACCAAAGCAGACAGGGCACGAGCTGCCTCAGCTCCACCCCTGATCCACAATCCATCAGGCTTCCCTGGAAGTGTCCTTAAAGTTTTAGGAGAAGCCCAAGAGTCCAAAAGCCTTAAGCTGTCATCTTCATTAATTGTTCCCTACCATATTCTCCAGGCCCCAATGGGGTCAAGAGTCTTGACTCTGACCCTAACTCTTGCCAGCCCTCTCTCTTTGAGAACTAGGCCTTTCTGCCTACCACAGTGGATCTCATCAGATTTTATAGCTAGCCAAACCAAGGCCAAGTTTGCCCAGTAACTTTGAATACTGGATATCAGAAAACCAGACATCCCTCCAGGAGCTAGTCTCTTTGCCAAGCCAGCTCTGCTCTCCTGACTCCCCTGACTCCTACCTCATCTTTCTTCCCTTCCCCAGCCTATTGCCAGGACACCTGCCCAACTGACAGCCAAAACTATCCACATCAGCCAAGTGATTTTATAGACGCAAACATATGGGCCATCTGTCTCTTTCTCCAGCTTTCACAGTTCACTGGTTAAGCCCACCTTCCTGTGATTGTTTCTGTTTTTCAAAAGGAGAATGGTTATGATGGGGCGACTTTCTTGGCTGTCACTAAGAATATGTTCCTTTCCCCTACTACAGGCTAAAGTCTTTACCCATGACCTGCTTTCCTCCTTGGAGGGAGGAGTCTTCCCTGCTTCCTGCCAGGCTACAGTTACCAGATTTAGCAACTAAAGGTACAAATAATCATTTAAATGTAAATTTCAGATTAACAACAGCATAATTGTGATATTTAAGACATGCTCATAGTGCTGTTTACCTGAAATTCAGATGTCACTGGGCACCCTGTGTTTCTTCATTCTTTTTTCCTTTTATTAAGTCATATACACATAGCTCATGAATACATTTATGCATTTGTGGGGTACAATATGTTGATTTTTTTATACAATTTGGAATGGTTACATCAAACTAATTAATATAGCTTTTACCTCATTTGCTTAATTATTGTGTTAAGACATTTATGTTCCATACTTGGTAGATTTGACTTGTACCCTTACAATATCCTCCATAGGTGTGGTCCCATCATTTACCCTCCTTCTATGGAACTTCCGCCCTCCCCTGCCCTCCCCCTCTACTTCTCTCCTTCATCCTGGGCTATGGTTGTGATCTATCTTTCATATGCTCATCATCTTTAATCATCAGAGAAATGCAAATCAAAACCACTTTGAGATAGGGTAAGAGTGGCCCACATAACAAAATCCCAAAACTACAGATGTTGGCGTGGATGTGGAGAAAAAGAAACACTTCTGCACAGCTGGTGGAAACGCAAGCTAATACGTTCCTTTTAGAAAGAAGTTTGGAGAACACTCAGGGATCTAAAAGTTGACCTGCCGTTTGATCCTGCAATTCTTCTACTAAGTATTTTAGTAGAAGACCAAAAGACCAAAAATCACTTTGCAACAAACATATTTGCACCAGATTGTTCATTGCAGCTCAATTCATAATTGCCAAGTTATGGAAGAAGCCCAAGTGCCCATCGATCCAGGAATGGGTTAACAAATTGTGATATATGTATACCATGGAATACTATGTAGCCTTAAAAAGATGGAGACTTTACCTGTTTTATGTTTACATGGATGGAGCTGGAAAATATTCTTCTTAGTAAAGTATCTCAACAATGGAAGAAAAAGTATCCATAAAATACTTTTATGAAACCAATTTATAACTAGACATCCTGTATTTCATCTAGCAACCCTTCTCCAACCTAAGAAGAAGAAGAATCCAGAAAATTGATAACCAACATATCTTTCTTGGTTCTGGATATAGAATTCCTCTGTCCCAGGGACTGAATGGTTAACAGGAACCATGCTCAGTTATACCTTCATCCCATGTTTTTGACCCTCAATAATATAAAGAGATAATAAGACTTTGGGAGTGACGTTGGCATAAAGGGTAGAGAGTTCTGACAAGCAGATGTTACAATTAAAAAAAAAAAAACTTTACTTTTCTAGGTTTTTATGCAACACTCACTCCTAGAATTGCATCATAGAACAGTTTAGGCTTATTTAAAATCTTACTTCTTCTGCCTTGGCTGACATAAGAATCGCTTACATAGGAAAATATTCAGACAGTTCTTCCGTGATTTCCCAGCTGCAGATACTAAAATGTTCTAGCCATTCCAGTCAACCAGAGAAAACTCCAGGTCTAATGGCACACAAAAACCACTTAGAAATCACACAGGCACTACAGAAGTGTTAATGCCCAGGGAAGAGCACATTTGCTTAACGAAGCTTGTTAAAATTGGTATTCTGGGGTCTGTGACTCCAAGGAGCACTGCAGAAAAGTGACACATGGTGATGTCCTCCTTGTGACACTTCCAACCTCTGCACTGGGAAACAAAGAAGACCTTAGGAGAAAAAGAGGGTAAGATAAGCTTCCCACCAGGAGCTCACACTCTGGTGGGCTTATCAGAACCCACACTACTCCGGAGGCGGAGCTCTTCATAATTCTACAGAAGAGAAAGGGTGTCCTCTGTTCCTGTTTCAGATTCACCCCTCCCGCTGCGCTTGCTTCTTGGCCTGCCTGGTGAGATGAAACTGGACCGGCCTCCTGCACTCTTTTGGACCTGCCAGAACTTAAACAGGGCCTGAGCTCTCGCTCTGTGATAACCACACCTGCAGCAGGCCCCAGGGTCCAGATGTGGGGGAATGAACAGGTGACCACAGCCGACTCCTCTAAGCCAGAATCCAGAAACTCTGAATCTTCCCATAACCAATTTAGTACCACATTGAACTTCCATAGCTCTTCCCAATTGATTTAGAACACCTGTGAGATTAGAGCCCTCACCCCAAACAGATCTTCAAACTCACTGAAAGAAGCTTCCCAAATTCTGAGGGCAACCTCCTCTGGACATGAAGGACAGGACAACTGGGGCCACACTGAGTGTCTAAGTACTTGGGGAGATAAAAATCTTTCTCTGGGGTTAGCATTAGGAAGGCCTTTCTGAAGAAGGTGATTTTTTTTTTTAACAAAACTGACAAGGTTATGATGGCGTGGGCTGAAGAATGAGCATTTCTTAAGACAAAACAAGGCACAGACACAAAGCAGCTGTTGGGCTGGGTTGCATTGAATGGTACAGGAGCAGCTGGCTTGGAACAGAGGGCTCACGTGTAGAAGTAAGAATAAATGAGGACATGTCCCTGGGGAGAGAGACAGCAACGCACAGTGTATGTGGAATGGCTACCGAGACGTCCTCCCCGCTCTTAGATGCCATCTCTAGCACCAAATCTATCCCCAAGATGGGAGAAGTAAATAGGAAAATATTTTCATATTCAATGTCAAGTTACTTGTGTTTCCCTGGTCCCCTAAAACCAAACACTTTTGCACATTTCCAAAATCTTTAATTCCTCATATTCTCATCTGTCACAAGATTGATGTAAAGTTCAGAATTCATACACGTATAAACAAAATACCCTAAGAGGTGATGTAAAGTTCAGAGTTCACACACGTATAAACAAAATACCCTAGCAGGACACCTGGATCCTAGAAACCATTTAACAATAGGCAGCTATTATTATTCTCCTTATTTTCTAAATATAGCATAAAACAGTGGACACAGCATGGATGCAGAGTCCAGGTGACCCTGGATGCTGTCATAGGTTCATTCTCCAAGAGGCAGGTGCCAAGATTGTGTGCAGGAAGGTTATTGATGCAGTCCCAATGGGGCAGCTGAGCACACGGGAGCTGTAGTGCTCAAATGACCTTTCTGAAATGTCCTGCTTCAAGGCAAGGAGGTGGGGCCTTCATACCCCTTCATCCACCAGTCACTGGGTATGAGCTGAGAGGTAGCTGTCTTCACGGGAGGGCAGCTCCTAGGGAGGGAACTCACCTGTGAGCTGCAGCCCCTGAGTGGAGGAAGGAGAGCCTTGGCCTGGCACATACTGCAGAAGGCAATACAGGTGCTCAATAAGTCATCATAATTATCTTTGTTAATTGTCACTGTGGGATGAGCTAGTATCTGCTCTTCATCTAAGTCCTTGTCCTGACTTGGTGAGCACCTGTAATATCCAGGTGAGCATTCCCTACACTCAGATGGTTGAAACAGAGACTTGCAAATGCAAAGAAGCATTTGGATGAAATCAAACATTACAATCTTGAAATGGAGGAGAAATAATATAAGAAGGCCACCCAAGACAAAGTAGGAGGAGCCCAGGCTTGGAGGACTGAGAGCTCCTCAGGGCAATAGTTGTGCAGGTTGTAGAGGTGGGATTCCAGGCAGAGTGAAGGGAGAGAGCAAAATTTGGTAAATCAGGGAGGAATAGACCCCAGTATTCTCTAAGGCTGTGAGCCTAAGGATCTCAGAGGCTGGCAATTGAAAATAACTGTGTATAACAGCACCATTATGTAGAGGAATGTGAACAATTTTGATTTTGACATGAAATTGCCTCCAGACAGATGGAGAAATGGTAGCAAATAAACAGACTGGTAATTTGACTAGCTAATGAGACTTTGTTTTTAATTGATAGGCTTTTTAACAATATTAGGCCACAGAAAAACTGAACAGGAAGTACAGAGAGTTTGCACATAACCCCCAGTTCCTCCTATTCTTAGCATCCGGCATTAGTATGGTACATTTGTTTCAACTGATGAGCCAATATCTACGTTATTAACTACGGTCCTTGGGCTGCTTCAGGTTTTGCTGTTTGTGTTGTATGTTCTACAAGTTTGAGAATATAACGTGTAAAAATGTCCACTATTATAGAATCATACAGTTTCACTGCCCTAAAAATCCCCTATGTTCTACCTATTCATCCCTCCCTCCCACAAACCCCTGGTAACCATTGATCTTTTTACTGTCTCGCTGGTTTTGTCTTTTCCAGAATGTCACATAGTTGGAGTCATATGCTATTGCAGCCTTTCCAGACTAGCTTACTAATGAGATATTTGAAATAGACTTTGATTTGCTTGGAAATTCATTTGATTTAAACACGGCAAGAGTAAGAGCTTTGCTTGTACTTGATTCACCTTTATTCTTAAGTAAACTTATTTTTAAAGCAGACTTCATGTCACTGTCATACATGGGAAAGTAGTATCACCTACAACAAGAGAGGACAGCTATGAAATCCGTCATTTAGATAGGTAGATGTACTTATATTTAAATCATGAAACGATTGTCCATCTGCTAACTGAAAATAATCTTCCTCAGCACAAGTTGATGCCCACATTCTAGAAGACACTGACTTTGATATTTCCCAGTCCCCACTTTCAGCTCTATCCCTTTCATCTGCAGCAGAGTGTCTGGAAAGAGAGAAAACCAAAGGAAAATAGACTTGCCATCATCAAGTGTTTGAAGAGCTGCCAACTAGAAGGAGAAAGGGAACGTTCAATAAATGCCCACCATGTGCCAAGTACCATGATGGATGGCTAAAATATATCATTTGATCCAAAGCCCACAATAGCCAAGGTGATAGAGAATCTGATCTTCATCCAAGAAATCAGGAGGCCAAAATTCTGAGGGATTCTAACTTGCCCAGCTACTTAAGTGATGGAGTGGGGCCAAACCCAGTATCTCTACCCAATTATCTGGACTGTGTGGTCCATCAAAGAGAAAGAGATTTATGCTTTGTTGCTTTACATAGCAGAAATAGACCAAATGTTACATAACCAAATTTTAGCTCAACAAAAGAACTTTCCTTGTGCTCTCTTGACAGTGGGAATGGCTGCTTTGGGAAGTAAGTGAGCTTTCTTTCCTCTGAGTGTGCAGAAACTGTGGCTGGAGACCACCTAGACAGGAAGCCACAGAAGGTACATCTCACTAAGCCAGAGATGGGTATAGGCCCTCCAACCCCTTCCAGACCAAATATTCTGTAACTCAGAGCCTTCTGGCTCCTCCTGCTAACACCTAAACATCCAAAGAAGTCTCTGACTTGTTTGAATGTCATCAGGGCAGCAAGTACCACTTTGGGACACCTCAAGCTTTCTGCAAAACATATTATTTCTGCAGTGTTTATTAGGGCATCCCGTGAAAGACAGGAGGCATTAAAACAACTGTTTCCAGATGGACCTGATGAGTTGAGTTATTGACTAAAATCATGTCATTGAAGGCTAACGTGCTTCTGGAGACCAGGAAAACTTATTCCATACGGCTATCAATATCACCTTGGCTAGAGATAAAACAGCCTTCCTGTGAAGAAATATGTTGAAATGTGACTTGGGCCCCAGCTTGCTGCTTAGCAAAAGGCTCTGTGATTAATCTTCTCTTTTATTAGTAGATATTACCTCTCACTCCAGGATAATACATGGATAATGTTTTAGCTAATCTTTTAGCATCTTTATTTAACTATGCTTTGAACATCTGCCTAAGAGTTCCTGGTACTGCTGACAGAACGTAAAGATACAGAAGACTCATATGTCACTTCTGTTTTATTTGGTGAACAAGTTAACAGTTCTAAGGTGCATGTACATTATTTTTTATATATATATATATATATATATATATATATATATATATACACATTTTTTTTTTTTTTTGTAGAGACAGAGTCTCACTTTATTGCCCTCGGTAGAGTGCTATAGCGTCACACAGCTCACAGCAACCTCCAACTCCTGGGCTTAGGCGATTCTCTTGCCTCAGCCTCCCGAGTAGCTGGGACTACGGGTGCCTGCCACAACACCCAGCTATTTTTCTGTTTTGCAGTTGGGCCGAGGCCGGGTTTGAACCTGCCACCTTTGGTATATGGGGCCGGCGCCTTACTTGATGAGCCACAGTCGCCACCCGGTGCATGTATCTATCAGTGGAAAAAGCAGAACCAAGTCCCTTAGAGCCTACTTTTTTATGTGAGTTGCCACAGGGACAGCTCAGGAATTCATCACTCATTTGGAATGTTCTCATTAATAATTATATATGCATAGAGAATAAAAGCATTATTTTTCTATCTCCTGCTCCAAAAGAACCATAATATCCCCGCCCTCAGACAGCCCAATGCCATCTCACTAAGGGCCCTATTGAATCCAGAAGAAATGTGCTCAGAGCTCCCTAAGGATTTCCCTGGGAAGAAAAGCCAATGTGTGTTTAGCTGTCTCCTCAGCCACTCAGCTTTCTTCAGGGGACTTTCACAGGGCACAGGATGCAGCTGGTCCCCTATCCTGACAATCTCTGGACTCTTGGCTCTGTAGCGTCAGGTACCCAAGCACCACTATAGCCAGGGCACTCAGAACCAGCCTAGGGGCTTTCCTAGTCCTCCCACTCAAACACGCATACCACTTTCCAATGTCATACTGGGAGAGGCTTTTAAAATTAGAGACTTTGATTCACTTTATCCATTGAATATCTATAACACAATACCAAAATACAATCAGATGAAAAATGTATAAGTTTTGCACATCTTATTACTTGATCTGTGGAGACCTTATCTTCTTAGTTGCACAAAGTATTATTTTTTCAATAAACTCTCCTATTTAGATTCCAAAGATACAGAATGCCCCTATGCTTTGAAGACCAGACAAACTCCACTGGGTGGGAAAATGTGAACCCATTTCTCCTTGAATCCAAGGCTACTACCACCAACTTTCCTTTTCTTATAAAAACAGTCATTCTCTCTCTCATGGCAAAGGCAACAACATCCAAGTGTAGGCATACTGAAATAAAGAATCCTTTTCCCACCTGAGTCCCTGTTAAGATCAGTATGGCAGGTGTAATGCTTATGTTCATCATAGAAATCATCTTAAAACAGTGTGTGCTCAATAGTACAAATTAAATAAATAAGCAGAGTAGATTTCATATTGTGGCCCTGTTGGAAAACAGCATTATTAACTATAGTTCCTGTTGTGTCCTGGCCCTCTCTTCTCCAAAAGGTACATCCGTTCGATCCTCTATGCCAGGACCCGAGAGCCACAGGCAGTCCACTGGCTGCTATTTCATGAGGCCCCAAACATTCCTGAGCTAAAGCAAAATCACAGCAAAGGTCCAAGTAGCCTTCTTGCTCCTGCAATGCTGGTACCAGTTACCTTGGGCAAGTAGAAGAAAGGAAATAAATATCTATTCAGGACAAGTGGGAGACCAATGACCATCCATTATCATCCAATCTTGATAGCCATCCAGTGAAGTCAGGGGGATCATCATCCCTCCCCAGCCCCCATATTGCAGACGAAATGATGATGCTCAAAGTCAAGTTCACTTGCAACAGTGTCAGAATCCCAGGCTTCCCCTCCAGAATTCATTTTCTTCCCATTAGCATATGCTCCCTTTAATTCTTTATGTGGATTTGGGCTCTGGCTCCTCAGCATCTTGGTGAACGATTGTGCAGTCTGTGCCTTGCATGAAGAAACCAGGCTGAGAGTCAGGAAGGGGCTAAATGCTAGATCACACTCTTGCCCAGAAGGCCACGTCTCCTTCCTGGGGTTGTGCATTAGTCTCCAAGGTCTGCTGCAACAAACTACTGCAGACTGACTTAAAACAGCAGAAATTTATCCTCTCTCAGCTCTGGAAGCTAAAAGTCCTAACTCAAGGTGTTGGTCAGGTTGGTTTTTTCTAGAACCTTGGAAGCAGACTTTGTTCCATGCCTCTCTCCTAGTTTCCAACAGCAGAAATAATCCTTCCTTCTATCACTGGGTGGCCTTCTGCTCTCTGTGTTGCCCTTCTTCTTATAAGGACAACTGTCATTCGATTCAGGGCCCGTTTGTATACTCTCATAATGTTAACCTCAAGATTCTTTACTTGTTTACACCAGCCAGGATCCTTTTTTCCAAATAAGATCATATTCACAGGTCCTAGGGATTAGGACTCCAACATAGCCACTCAGACCTCTATAGGTTGTATCTACCCGGAGGAAGAGCTGCTTTTTTAAAGTGCCATACCCAAGGGGGATGTGTTTTTCTCCTTAGCACAGAAGCACCTGTGGGCTGATGGACCTCTGGTCTCCTTGGTGTGATCCCTGACGCCTGCTGTCTGTCAGTCTAGACCAGCGGTTCTTGACCTGTGGGTCGCGACCCCTTTTATAACAGTGAAAATACCTTGTGGCATTAGGAAGGTTGAGAACCACTGGTCTAGACCAATGTTTTTTAACCTTTTTTATCTCACGGCACACTTGAACCTATAGTTAAACTTTCATGGCACAATTAAGTTAGGTCGAAGCAACAAAAAAGAGTAAAAAAAAATGCACTTACTGTACTTTGAACTTTTTTCAGAAACAATTTCATGATCTTTAAAAATGTTTGCAGCACACCTAAGATCCTCTCATGGCACCCCGGTTGAAAGTCACCGATCCATTCTTCCTGTTCATGCTACCTAAGCCTTTAACCCACACCTGGCCCTGACAGCTTCCTCAGCTCCCGTTACCTTTCTGAGGAGTGGAGTCTGGTGAATTCAACACGTCCTCAGTGGCTGAAATTAGCTCCGCTTTGGGGGTCAGATGGAGGAAGATGGGTCCTGAGAGCAGAGTCTAGACTTGGCAAGAGCTGACAAAGGATGGTATTGCTGGAAAGCCATGGCCTTAGCAGCAGGCAGTGGCTCTGGTGAACAAGTGGCATCCAGGAAAGTTGCCTAAAGGGATCAAAGCTCATGGCAGCAAATGGAGTGATAATCAACCGTCTTGAGAAGGTCCCATGGAAGGCAGGAGGAAGCCCAGGGGGAGAAGAGGAAAGTGCCAGGCACCCACGTGCTAGGCTGGGCCTTATGAGGGATATCTGACAAGATAATCTCATAAGTGTCACATCAGGGACAGACCCAGCAATAATAGAGACATGTGGTACTAGCCCAAGCTATGGACTGTAGTCTCCTCAATCTCTCTGCTAATGGTCGGGATCTGTTTGTACCCTCAGCTACCCCACTGAGAGAGCAGAGTTATGCAAAACAGGAGCCAAGTAGGGCCTCTCTGCTTGGCCCACTGACAGGCTCAAGTACTCACTGTAGACAGCCACGTCTGTCCCTTCTGCCCACCTGCACAGCTGCCTTGCATCCCAGGTCTATCCTTGGCAATTGTGGTCCAGTCCTCTGCAGTCTCCTGCTCAATCTCCTTGATTTGCTTTGTTTTGTACCATCCCGGACCATGACCTGAGTCTAGGCTTTAACGTCCTAAAGCTGATAATGGAAGAGACAAAGGAAAACTTCCAAAGTACATGAGCTTTCCTTGGAGGATTTCCAGTGGCTCTAAAGAAGGAAGCAAGCAGAACCTCATGGTGATTTTATTTTTGGACTTTGTGCCACCAGTATAAGTGAGTAAGAATAGATGTTCAAAGACTTTCTAAGAATGCTCATGTGTAAAAAGGCTTGCCCGGATTGATTTCAGAAAGCAAACCTAAATTCCATTCTAGGAACTGTATAGCCTCACAAGTCCTTCAGATTCTAAATAAAAATCCCTGGGAATCTAATAATAAAGTCTTGGCAGTGCACATGTTTTTGCTGTGTTTATATTTAGCAAACATTTTCCACTCTGAAAAGATTTCCTGCCAAGAGTATCAATTCTGATAGATTTTGCCATATGATACTCAAAGCTTATGATTGTTTTCCAGATCATCATCGTCATAGAATTTGGGGTTTATGATGGAAACATGAAGAGTCAATTCAATATTTTGTCTTTAGTCTGTTTCCAGATTAAGGATATTTACTGAGGGCCTACTGTCTGTAGTAACTGGAACCAGATGAACATAAAACCGGGCTTACTATTGTGGTATGTGATGGGCTTGCTTGGAATCAGTGAGGGATATGGCCAGAGAGAAAGGGGACACCAGATGCCAGCGAGATTGTCTTCTTGAGGTCTGATCACCTGGATAAGAGGAGAAGCTATTGGATTTTGTACAGAGGAATCAGTGAAATTTCTTTTTTTTGAGACAGAGCCTCAAGCTGTCCCCCTGGGTAGAGTGCCGTGGCATCACAGCTCACAGCAACCTCCAACTCCTGGGCACAAGCGATTCTCCTGCCTCCGCATCCCAAGTAGCTGGGACTACAGGTACCCGCCACAACACCCGGCTATTTTTTGGTTGCAGCCACCATTGTTGTTTGGTGGCCCGAGCTGGATTCGAACCTGCCAGCTCAGGTGTATGTGGCTGGTGCTTAGCCGCCTGAGCCACAGGCACTGAGCTGAATCAGTGATACGTCTATGGTGAAATCTGGCAATGATGTTCACGATGATTTAAAGGAGAAAGAGAATGAAGGGAAGGAGAAGAGTGGGATACTTTGTTCAGTAAATAATACATGAGATGTGGTGGCCGCAAGGATCTGGAAGGGCACTGAGCTTGGCCTGGCTTGAACCTACAAACTACTCACTTCAGTGAGCCTGTTTCCTCATCTGTGAAGTGGGAACTATTAGTACGCATGGCACTAAATTACTAGAAGGAATAAATGAGATCATGGATGGTACAAAGTAGTCAATGAGTAAATAAATGCTACCAGAATCCGAAGCGATGGATCCTGGAGACTTTTAGGGGGGAAAATCATCCAGCCTCAATGGCCATATCAAACAGGATTCTTAGATGCAGACAGAGAAACTGAGTGTGAAAGGAAAGGAATTAATGGGAAGGGGATGAGTCAGCTCACTCAGTCAGGGGGAAGGTTGGAGAAGCAGGCTTGGAAAACAGGCAGGACCAGAAAGAAGACTGAGCCAGCCCAAATCAAGCCAAAAGCCAATCCAGTGAGGTCACCACTGCTGCTGCGCAGGGCAGGGCTGGGCCTTGCACTGCCTGGCACGGGCACAGACACTGCCCCCGGAAGCCACATTGGCAGTTGCTTCTGCTCACCTGCCGTCAGAATGGAGTTCCCATTGCACGAGCTTCCTAGCGTCTACCCAGGGCCTGCCTCCCAGTCTGGGCCACTTGGCTGCCGCTAACCTTTGCCTTTGGAAAGCAAATGTTCAGCATTTCCCATTTCTGTAGTGAGGTGTGGCTGAGGTACCTTCTAAGATTCATAAACTGAGGTAGAGGAAAGAGGCGGTTCTCCAAACTTGGAAATAGATTTGAATGCTGGGCAGACAGAACAATGACAAATGTTCATTACTATCCCTGACTGGTAAGTGAGGCCCTGTGGAGAGAAGGCAAAGCTTATTTATTCTAAAGTATCTAAAAGCCCAAGGTCAGGGAAGTTATGGTTCTGTTTTCAAAAGCTGGAGAATAATAAATTGGTTTTTAATAGTGTTATTGAGATAATTTACATACCATAAAGTTCACACATTTAAAGTGTACTATTCAGTGGGTCTTAGCATATTGAAAGAGTTGTGCAATCATCATCATAATCTAAATTTGGAATATTTTTATCACCCCCAAAGGAAGCCTTATACCCACTAGTAGTTACTTCCCACATTAGGTCTTGGAAACCACTAATCTACCTTCTGCCTGTCTAGATTGACCTATTCTGGACAGTTCTACATGGGATCCTGCACTACACAGCCTTTTGTGACTTATTTCTTCCACCTACTATGCTTTTAAAAGACATCCCCATTGTAACATGCATATCATTCTTTTCATAACTGAACAATATTCTATCATGTGGCTGTGCCATATTTTTTTTTATCTATTAATCCATCAATGGACATTTGGGTGGTCTCTACTTTTTGGCAGTTCTGGACAATGCTGCTAGTTTTTGTCTGGACACATGTTTTCGTTTCTCTTGGACAAATACCTTGATAGTGAAATTACGAGATCATGTGGTCAACTCCAATGTTTAACATTTTAAGAAACTACCAAACTGTTTTCCAAAGAGGCTGCACCATTTACATTCCCACCAGGAATACAAGGGCTCCAGCTTCTCCACATCTTGCCAATACCTGCTATTGTCTATATTTTGCAGGATAGCCATCTTAGTGGGTATGAATAATAAACTGATTTACAAGCTTGACAGTTTGCCATGGTAATGAATATCAAGAAAATCTCTCCTGAATGTGGTTAGCTGCCACCCTCATCACTGTCGTTACGAACATCACTGAGCAGTCAAGTTGGTGAAGTAAAAACAAAAAAAAGTGAAATCATCCTGATTTTTCTCAGGAGTTTCAATAAATCCCTTTTCAAAAATTCTTTTTTTTTTTTAAATTTATTGTTGGGGATTCATTGAGGGTACAAGAAACCAGGTCACACTGATTGCATTTGTAGGTAAAGACCCTCTTACAATCGTGTCTTGTCCCCAAAAGGTGTGGCACACACCAAGACCCCTCTCTCACTCCTTCCCTCCCCTTCCCCTCCTTTTCAAAATTCTTAATTACATATTTGACAGATTTCATAGCTTTCCAGATACTTTTTAAGCAAGTATTAAAATCCCAAACCAGTTAAACATTTCTATCTCAAATGTGAGTTAAATGTCATCCCTTCCCCTACCCTGCCCTCCTGCTCAGGTTTGCCCCTCACTGGAGAGGGGGAGGCCCAGCGCCTTCCTTCACTCCTGCCCTCCTTCCTCAGGGGGACTCAGGGCAAGGCAGAAGGATTGGGGAATTAAAATGATACTGTCACTGCTCTTAATATCAGATCATGTAATCCAGTTTCCCTAGGGAGTGGGTATTATTACTATCTCTATGTTACACATGAGAAACCAGAGGCCTAGAGAGGGTAAATAATTCGAATTATTATTATTATTAATCAACTGTGCCATGTTTGGAAAAGGAGAAACATCACCTTGCTTAACTGGGCAGTTCTGCTCCCCAGGGTAAGCCATGGGGAAGCGTCTGGCCCCGACTCTTACAGGTTCTTCTGAAAATGTGGGACGTGTAGCAATGTTTGTTTCCCTTGCCACCCTCTGGAAACCCTCAGAGTGGAAGGGCATGGAAGAAAAAACCAAAGTGTTAACAACCAAATGTGGAAGATGCTTAGAGAACAGGACACATGTGGCACGTGGTGGTGGATGGTGCCAGGTCCAAGGGAGGACAGTATTGCAAAGAATTTGGTTCAAAGAACACAGATCGCCTGCTGGCCAAGGAAAGCCCCAGAGAAAGTGGCATGATGACAAAAAAGAGCCTGAGCCATAAAAAAAGCTCTCCAAGGACACAGTTTCCTTTTTTTTTTTTGAGACAGAGTCTCACTATGTCACCCTCAGTAGAGTGCTGTGACATCACAGCTCACAGCAACCTCCAACTCCTGGGCTTAGGCGATTCTCTTGCCTCAGCCTCCCAAGTAGCTGGGACTACAGGTGCCCACCACAATACCCGGCTATTTTTGGGGTATAGTTGTCATTGTTGTTTTGGCAGCCCCGGGCTGGGTTTGAAACCGCCAACTCCGGTGTCTGTGGCTGGCACCCTGGCTGCTGAGCTACAGGCAACAAGCGGAGGACATAGGTTTGAGGTGCATTTTGGAGAAGGTGATTAGGTGGAAAGAAGTGGAAATAGAAAGTGGTATGTGGAAATTAACTTCAAGAAGTTGAAGGAAAACATGCTGGGGGCTGCTTCTGTTCACTCCTTTGGAGGGAGTGTGCCAACCATCACAGATGACACTCACAGAGCCCTGCCCTGTTGAGCCAAATTCTTTCCAGACATTATCTTTTTAGGCTCACAAAACCTTCAGAGACTAAGTTCTATGGATTATCATCTTCATTTTCCAGATGTAGTTAGGAAAGTTGGCCACAGGCCTGCAGCTGGGGAGCGCAGACCTGTGTCTGGTGCCCACACCCGGGTCCTCGCACTTCTTACTCCCCTGTCAGCGGGTGAGGCTTGAGCTAAGGAGAGAGGAACCACTTCAAGCAGCCCCTTTTGGAGACCTGCCAAGGAGAGATGACAGGGGCTGGTGAGGGCTAAGATGGAGTGAGTGGCAGCCTGGGGGGAGCTGGTGTTTACACTTACATGTTGTTCCCAAATCCTCTGGGACAGAGGGGCGGCAACGGGGAAAACAGTTGTGGGCAGGGCTGGGCTTGAAGATTGTCAGAGGCATGAAATGATGCCAGTCTGTGAGAGGCCTGAGATATGGAACAGGCAGCCCTGAAACAGTCACCAGAGGCCATCTCCTGGATCCCCGCTGGACCCTGTGGCCGCTCCAGCCTTTTAAGGAAGAGTTATGGTGCACCCCATATTTACACCCTGTGAAGGCAGAAAGACCTTCCATACGAATCTCCATTCTGTGGTATCCGGCCTCTGAAACTCCTCCTATGATAAAACACCAAAGACTACATTTTGCTACCGTCCCCACTTCCTTTGGTCCTTGTCAATCATTCCACATTTACACGAGTGAATTCACAGTCAAGGCTCTTCGAATTTCAGCCATTTACGCATCACGTGGGCAGAGGTCATTTAGAGCCAGGGCTGGCCTAGAAGTGGCTTTAGGAGCTAAACAGTGGTACAATTTGGACAAAGCAGGAATCTGCGGGCTTTACGGTGGTGGTTGAGAACTTGCCACATCTGAGCACCAGCCCTCTTGTCCAGGTACAGTCCCCACCTGAAGCTCCTTTCCAGGGAGGGCATCTTCTATTCTTCCTTTCAGCCCCCCGAGGACTTCCTTTTTCTACTCTATTCTCTGTCTCAAGCTTCAGTGCCAGGAGTTTCTATCTGTCTATTGTCTTAGGGATTGTCCCAGAGCTGGACGGCTCCACAGAGGGAGGTCCAAGACACAAGAGCCTGGCCAGGGAGCTTTCCAGAAACAGCCAGTGAGGACTGAAGACAAGTGAGTCTCTTCGCAGGGGTCTGGATCACATAAGACCCCTGAATCTTTGACTGACCCTCACTCAAGGGGTATAGAGACTCCTCACAAACTAAATTTCTCCCAGACAGGGATAGAGGCTCATAGCAGATATAATATAATTTCAGAAAATAAAGGAATATGAGTTTTCTTATATCCAAGGATTGTAGTTAAACTAATGTCCTCTGTAGATTAATTAACATATTTTAAGGTTATTACCCAGGTAAGAGTTTGTTGTGGGTTTTTTTTTTGACCTTTATAAATGCCCACCATCCTGAATCAGTTATAAATATTAAAGTGATTTATCTAAAGTTCATGTCCTATAAAACACAACTCAGTGCACACTCTTTCACACTAATGCCATCTCCCTTCCTTTTTGATAATGTTTTTATTTCTGATTTGAATAAATAAGCACAATTATTCTCAATGATTATGAATTAGTCATTAAAATTGGCAAGAAGATTTGCTCAGGTGCTACTTTTTTGGCATAAAACAAAGATGCTAATTTTTTTTAAGTACACAAATGTGAACTTTGCCGAAAGTGTTGCCAGCGTAAATTATCATTTTAAGATATTCTCAGGAATTATCATGAAAATCATATTTATTGCCTGAAACATATTGTGTAAGCAATAAACATATTTTGAATGATGAATACCCTTTATGATCTTACATGTTGAAAACTTAGATAATAAGAAAAATCCTTCTCTTCCCTCATAACACAAACATATACCAAACTGAAACTGTGCCAGATAAAGCTTGGAAAATATCTTTCTGTTAAGTTACATTATGCTGAATGTGTTTTATTAGTACTATTGACCTACACATCTGTAAACTGCCAAAAAGAACTAAAAGTTTCATAGATACATAAATACATACATGTATACACACAAGGTGCCAAGAAAGAAAAAACTGTATTAAAACTGTAATACTCAAGCAAGTTTGACTTTTGCAATTACAAGAGATGAAAGGTACAATATTCAAGATAATAAACATTAGTGGTATACATTGAATATTACTATTTTAACACAACTTTTTCCTTTCTTAAAATGTGTTACATTTTTGGCACCTTTTGTGTGTGTATATCTCCATATTGGATTTCTAAATTCAAACAAGGAAATATATTTAAGAAAGAGTACAGAAAACATTCCCATTATCATGTCCAATGATTTATTTTCCAGCCATAATGTTGTAGACTGTTTTGTTGTCTCAAACTATAATTTTTATAGTTTTTAACCTTACATAATCCCCTAAAATTTAATATTTAGTACAAAATGTTCTTTTAAACATTTCCTCCCTTCAAGCTATAAACAGTTGTATTTCAGCTTCAATTTCCGTATCTACCACATATAATATATCATACTTTGCTCTTGTTGTAATTCCAATCATGTTATTGACTTAAAACAGTTTTATTGGCTACATTCATCATTTGCTCTTCCAATGAAAGGATGATTTTATTTGTTGTTAAAATGCACACTTAAAGCATAAGTTGGGAGAGTGGAGGAAAAAATAGAGAAATAACACATCTGCTTTCCTGAATTAAATGGGCCCTAAACCTCCAAAGTACCTCAGGTGAAATAGAGACAGCCAGCAAAATTTTTCAAATAAATATTTGGGGAGGATGCCAAGAACTTTTTGGAGTAAGTTTTTATATGTTCCAGTGAGACATAGGAAGTATAATTGTGAACAAGGAGTTAAATTCTGAAGGAATTTTGAGATGTTCTATTCAGAAGGATAAAGAGTTTGAGCAGGGCGGTGCCTGTGGCTCAAGGAGTAGGGCGCTGGCCCCATATACCAGAGGTGATGGGTTCAAACCTGGCCCCAGCTAAAGAGTTTGAGCAAAACATCATTTAAAACACTGGATTGGGTGCAGAATGAACTCAGTGGGATATATATATCTATATTACATCTGTATATGTAATATATACAGTGGGATATATATATCTATATTACATCTATATATGTAATATATATCCCACCGAGTATGTAATATATAGAGATATATAGAGAATATATATCTCTATATATGTAATATATTCTAATATATATAGTCTATATATATCTATATATATTACATACTCGGTGGGATATATATATCTATATTACATATATATGTAGATATCTATGTATATCTATATATAGATATATAGAATATTCTATATATAAGATATTTCTTATATATTATATATTATATATTATAGATATTATATAAGATAATGTATAATTATATATCTTATAATATTCTATATATATATATAATCTTCTTTCCCATTTGGTATAATCTTTTAACATATTATAAAAGTAATGTCTGCTCATAGTTGATATTAGAAAATAACAGAAAAAAAATAAAAATCATTCCTTATTCTATTACCCAGAAACAATCATTCTTAGTATTATTGGTTCTTCCCTTTTGTCTATGTGCATATTACTAACCATATGGGTTCTTAATGGTGCTATCATGCTTTCTTCACTTAATAATATACCTGAAGTGTTTTCCTATATCATTACTCTTTGAAAATATGGACTTCAATGGTGGACTAAGGTTCCATGCTGTAATTTTGTCAATAAATTTAACCACGTAATTTTGGAACAGATTGTTTGCAATTTTTCATGATTATAAATAATGCTACAATAAACGTCCATATACAAAACATCTTTACTTACATCTCTGATTATTCCTTTCAGATAAAATTCTGTAAAGTAGAATTACAGAATCTAATAGCAAGAGCTAGTTTCTGGCTTTTGACTTATACTCTCTAACTATCCACTGAAAGGTTCTGGAAAGGAAGTACCCATTCTACTGGGTTGAATCTTTGCAACCACATTCTTGCTTCAAAGCACCTTTTCTAGGATACATTCACGAACTTAATTTTCATACCTCGTACGGTGACAGGTCTGATGGCCATTCCAGAAAAAGAGTTCAAAAATTGCTTTGACAGGTGGACTAAGTGCTGGTGTCAGTGCATGGTCTCCCAAGGTGGGTAAATCAAAGGCAACTGTAGTGATTTTCAACAATGAGCTATGTAGCACTTTTTCTAGGATGAGTTTGCGAACTTAACTGGCACACCTTGTATGTGTGCCACTACCACTGCAGTGATAAGTGACTAGAAATGGAATACCTGAGTCTAAAGCTAGAAACTCTTAACAATTTTGGTAGATTTTGCCAAATTGTTCTCCAATTTACACTCCAATTTACATGAGAGTTTGTCTTCTCTTACCCTTGCTGAGAACATGTCCCTCATTTTTTAATCTTTATCAATCTGATAGACAGATATGGGTATCTTGTTGAAACTGTAACTCCCACTTCTCTTACTATGAGAAGTTTTGAATATTTTTTAATGTTTCAAAGGTATTTTTATGTCCTTTCCTATGAATCAACAATTTTAACATTTGCTCATTTTTCAATTTGGTGGTTGACTTTTCCTTGCTGATTCATGAAAGCTCTTTATATCAATGACATTAGCCCTCCTTTGTTAAAAATATATGTAGTTTTTCCAAAGTGACTTAATTGATAAATAGTAGTTGTTCATATTTGGGGGATACATTTGATATTTGCTACATGTCTATAATGTGTAATGACTGAATCAGAGTAACTGAGATATCAATTGCCTCAAACATGTATCTCTTCTTTGTGTTGGAAATGTGTAAATTCTTCACTTGTAGCTATTTTGAAGTATACAATAAATTGTTGTTAATTATAGTCTCCCCACTGCTCTATGGAAACTAGACTATTCCTTCCAGCTGTTTGTACCCATTGGCCAACCTTCCTTCACCCTCACCCCTCCCTTCCCAGTCTCTGATAACCACCATTCTACTTTCCACCTCCAAAAGATCCACTATTTTAGCTCCTACATGTAAGTGAAAACAATACGATATTTGTCTTTTTGTGCCTAGCTTATTTCACTTAACATAATGACCTCCAATTGCTGCCAGGATTCATTCTCTTCTATGGCTAAATATTATTCCACTCTGTACATATATCACATTTTTTAATCCATTCACCTGCTGATGGATACTTAGAAAGAGCTGCATAGACATTTCTCGAAAGAACACATACAAGTGGAATGCTAACAGACGTATGAAAAAATGCTCAATATCACTAATCATCAGGAAAATGCAAATCAAAACCAGGAGGAGATATTACCTCACCCCAGTTTAAGTGACTACTATCAAAAAGACAAAAAGTAAGTAACAATGCTGGCGAAGAGGTGGAGAAAAGGGAATGATTGGACACTGCTGGGATTGCAGAGTAGTTCAGCCATTATGGAAACCAGCAAGGAGGTTTCTTTAAAAGCTAAAAATAGAACTACCATATGATCCAGAATTCCCATTGCTGGGTATATTTCCAAAAGAAAGGAAATCAGTATATGTTTATTGCAGCACTATTCACAATAGCCACAGGACTTTCATTTTGCTTACGGCATTTTTTTTTATTAAGTCAAATACACATAGATCATGAATACATTTATGTATATGTGGGGGTACAATGTGTTGATTCTTTTTTTAATACAATCTGACCTGGTTACATCAAACCAATCAACATAGCTTTTGCCTCATTTACTTGATTATTGTGTTAAGACATTTATGCTCTACACTGGACAGATTTGACTTGTACCGTTGCCATATGCTCCATAGGTGTGGTTCCGCCTTTTATCCTCCCCCTATCAAACCTCCCCCATCCCCTCCCTTACCACACCATTTCTCTCCTTCATCCTGGGCTATAGTTGTATTCTATCTTTCATAAGAAAGTGCGAGTAAATATAAGTAGGTTTCATAGAAATACTGAGTACATTGGATACTTTTTCCTCCATCCTTGTGCTTATGGTATTTTTAAAGAAAATTAAAAATATTTTAATAACCAAGAGTTATTATTTTTAATAGCATCTCAATTTCGTGTCATGATGCCAAAGGCTTCAAGATAATAAGAAATTCTTGAGTGATTTTTGCCTTGATGTTTATGGTTTTATTTTTTCACATTTAAATATTTAATCTAGTTGGAATTTATTGTGGTATAAGGAGTAAAACAAGGATCCAACTTTTTTTTTTATTTTGTATAACACAGTTTTCTGGAGGACTTTTTATTATTTTTTAATTTTTATTTATTTTTCTTTTTTATTATTATTTTTTATTAAG
Organism: Perodicticus potto; assembly: GCA_963574655.1. Lineage (NCBI taxonomy): Eukaryota > Metazoa > Chordata > Mammalia > Primates > Lorisidae > Perodicticus > Perodicticus potto. The sequence continues at coordinate 58,482 of CAUYRH010087711.1, forward strand.
TCATAACTTTGTACATTGATGCATTTATGGGGTTCAGGGTACTGCTTCGATATACAATATGAAATGCTTACATTGAACTAAGTAACACATCCATCACAATTATACTCATTTCTTAATAGTTTTGAAATGTACCATTGCAACATGCACATTAGGTGAGGTCCCCCAAATACCCTACCTCCTCCCATACCTCTCCTCCCCTCCCCTCTCTTTCCTCTTCCCTTCTATTTTTTGGACTATAGTTATGTTTTGCCATTCATATGAGTGTGTAGGTGATCATATATTGATTTCATAGTAGTATTGAGTACATTGGATACTTTTTTTTCTATTCTTGAGATACTTTACTAAGAAGAATATGTTCCAGTTCCATCCAGGTAAACATAAAAGATGTGAAGTCTCCATCTGTTTTATGGCTGCATAGTATACCATGGTGTACATATACCACAATTTGTTAATCCATTCATGAGTCGATGGGCACTTGGGCTGTTTCCATGTCTTGGCTATTATGAACTGGGCTGCAATAAACATTCTGTTGCAAATGTCTTTGTTGTAAAATGATTTTTTTTTTTTTTGAGACAGAGCCTCAAGCTATTGCCCTGGGTAGAGTGCCATGGCATCACAGCTCACAGCAACCTCCAAATCCTGGGCTTAAGCGATTCTCTTGCCTCAGCCTCACAAGTAGCTGGGACTACAGGCACCCACCACAAAGCCTGGCTATTTTTTGGTTGTAGTTGTCATTGTTTGGCAGGCCCAGGCTGGATTTGAACCCGCCAGCTCTGGTATATGTGACTGGCACCTTAGCTGCTTGAGCTACAGGTGCCGAGCCTGTGAAATGATTTTTGATCATCTGGGTATATACTTAGTAGAGGAATTGCAGGATCGAACAGTAGGTCTACTTTTAGTTCCTTGAGTGTTCTCCAAACTTCTTTCCAAAAAGGTTGTATTAGCTTGCATTCCCACCAGCAGTGTAGAAGTATTCCCTTCTCTCCACATCCTCGCCAACATCTGTAGTTTTGGGATTTTGTAATGTGGGCTAATCTTACTGGAGTTAGATGATATCTTAAAGTGGCTTTTATTTGCATTTCTCTGATGAATAAGAATGATGAGCATTTCTTTATGTGTTTCTAGGCCATGCACCTGTCTTCATCAGAGAAGTTTCTGTTCAAGTCTCTTGCCCACATAGAGATGGGGTTATTTGTTCTTTTCTTATTGATTAGTTTAAGTTCTCTGTAGATTCTAATTATCAGACCTTTGTTGGAAGCATAACCTGCAAAAATCTTCCATTCTGAAGGTTGTCTGTTTTCTTTACTCACTGTGCTCTTGATTGTGCAAAAGCTTTTTAATTTGATCAGATCCCAGTAATGGATTTTTGGTGTTGCTTCAATTGCCCGGGGCGGGGGGTCCTCCTCATAAAATATTCTCCTGGGCCAATTTCTTCAAGTGTTTCCCCTGCACTCTCTTCTAGATTTTATAGTTTCGTGTCTTAAGTTTAAATCTTTTATCCAGTGAGAATCAATTTTTGTTAATGGTGAAAGGTGTGGTTCCAGTTTCAGTCTTCTACAAGTTGCCAGCCAGTTCACCCAACACCATTTGTTAAATAGGGAGTCTTTCCTCCACCAAATATTTTTAATAGGCTTGTCAAAGATCAAATGACAATAAGTAGCTGGATTCATCTCTTGGTTCTCTATTCTGTTCCATAAATCTTCCATTCTGTTTTTGTGCCAGTACCATGCTGTTTTGATCACTATAGATTTATAGTATAGCCTGAAGTCTGATAATGTGATACCTCCTGATTTGTTCTTATTTCTGAGTAACGTATTTGCTATTCGAGGTTTTTTCTGATTCCATATAAAACAAAGTACTATTTTTTCAAGTTCTTTAAAGTATCACAATGGAACTTTAATAGAGATTGCATTAAATCTATAGATTGCTTTGGGTAATATGGACATTTTAACAAGGTTGATTCTTCCCAGTCATGAGCATGGTATGTTTTTCCATTTGTTAAAATTTTCAGCTATTTCTTTTCTCAGAGTTTTATAGTTCTCTTTATAGAGATTTTTCTTGTCCTTTGTTAGGTAAATTCCCAGATATTTCATCTTCTTTGGCACTATTGTAAAAGAAATAGAGTCTTTGTTTTTTCAGCTTGACTATCGTTGGCATATATAAAATCTATTGACTTCTAAGTATTGATTTTGTATCCTGAGACTCTGCTGTATTCCTTGATCACTTCTAAGAGTTTTGAAGTTGAGTCCCTGGGATTTTGCAGGCATAGGATCATATCATCAGTGAAGAGTGAGAGTTTGATCTCCCCTGGCTCTATCTGTATATCCTTGATCACCTTCTCTTGACTGATTGCAATGGCTAAGACTTCCA
>CAUYRH010087718.1:0-11997 GCA_963574655.1 Perodicticus potto
GTGATTCTCTTGCCTCAGCCTCCCGAGTAGCTGGGACTACAGGCGCCCGCCACAATGCCCGGCTATTTTTCTGTTTTGCAGTTCAGCCAAGGCCGGGTTTGGACCCGCAACCTTTGGTATATGGGGCCAGCGCCCTACTCCATGAGCCACAGGCGCCGCCCAATCTCCCAATTTATTGACCAGGCAGTCACCCAGAAAACAACTGCTCATATCCTCGCCCTGGGTGGATATCATCTTCCAGTTCAGACTGAAGACCCAGGAATGTTCCTGTAAACATCACTCCTGTGCCCCCTCCCCCATTTTCCTTATGGGCAGCCTATGCCGCCCTTTACCCCACAGGAGTCAAAAAGATACCATGCCCATCACCTCGCCTCTTTATAGTAGACTAAAAAGACTGGGATGATAGAGTCGGACAGAACTGGCCCGCCCAAAAAGAACTGACCCATCCAGGAAGAAATGAGTATATGAAAGTCCCACCTAGGAAACAGTAAATGTGCTGATCTCTACCAACCCAAACCTTTAATTTGCCATCATCCTCCTTAACACATGTGCTGCCTTTCTTCCCGAACTCAGCCCACTTGCACCCTAGTGGAATAAAGGTCACTGTCCAGAACCTGGACTCCATTTCATTTCGTTCTCGTTTCAGAATAATGTTTTATTTCCAGTCTTTGACCTCTCAATTATAAACAATGCTAAACAAACAACCTTACATAGACTGTTTATGCACATGTGTAGGAAGTGGACTTGTTTGATCTAGGAACTGCACATTTTAATCTTAGTGGCTACGGCCAAGTTGTCCACTAAAAATGCTGTACCCATTTGTACTCCCATCAGTCCCAAATATTTTCGAAATTTACAATTTTTCCAAACTGGTGAGTGGAAAGTGTAACTCATGTCTTGAGGTTGCACGCTTTTTTTGTGGCTCTTGGCTGTCTGCATTTATTCCCTCTTTGACTTGCCTGTTGACACTCTCCATCTTGCTGGTGTGTCCAGGACTGTTCTGTGTGGTAGAGGTGTGGCCTATGTTGCCTCCCCACTGTAACTTGTCTTTTAGGTTTACAATTAATGTCTTTTATTTTAGAGAAAGTTTTTGCTTTTAATTTGATGTGCTTAAATGTATGAATCCTTTATTTTATAGATTTTGCAATTTGTTTCTTAAGAATGACTTTCCTGGCTCGGCACCTGTGGCTCAGCGGGCTAAGGTGCCAGCCACGTACACCTGAGCTGGCGGGTTCGAATCCAGCCCGGCCTCACCAAACAACAATAACGGTTGTAACCAAAAAATGGCCGGGTGTTGTGGCGGGTGCCTGTAGTCCCAGCTACTTGGGAGGCGGAGGCAAGAGACTCGCTTGAGCCCAGGAATTGGAGGTTGCTGTGAGCTGTGATGCCACAGCACCGTATCCAGGGTGACAGCTTGAGGCTCTGTCTCAAAAAACAAACAAACAAAAAAACAAAAACAAAAACAAAAACAGAATACATGAGATGAAAAGATATTCACTTGTCTATTTCACGTCTCCTCTTGAAAGACTTAAAGGCATTAAAAATTCAGTGCCAAAAACTGAACCCATGGTCTTTTCCCCCCAAACCCAATCCTTTTGTAATATTCTCCCTATCAGAAATTCCCTTTATCTTCTGTCTCCATTTTCTTTTCTTTTTTTTTTTTAAATTAGTATTATTTTTATTTTATTTTATTTATTTATTTATTTATTTGCAGTTTTTGGCCGGAGCTGGGTTTGAACCCACCACCTTTGGTATATGGGGCCAGCGCCCTACTCCTTGAGCCACAGGTGCCACCCTGTGTCTCTATTTTCAACTCAGCCTAAGGTAATGTTGATTTTATCTTCTAAACATACCATGAATCTTCCTACTTTCCTGTTTCTCCAGGACTGCCCTTTCAATTTAAGCTATTATGAGCTGTCACGCACACTTCCACAGTAAATGTTTACCAGAGGCTTTGCTAATAGGACAGCGTCTGAAATCTTTAGTGTGGACTGAAGGCTCTCTTTATCCTCATCTTGGGGCATATTCCACCTTACTGCCTGAACTTTAGTCAATGGCCTTCTCGCGTAACTTGAAACTGTCAGATCCCCCTCTTCCCTCATTACAGAATTTTACAGACATTAGTATCTAAACTGTTCTGTCCTTCACTCTTATTTTTTTCTTCATACATATTAAAACCAACATTACTCCTTCATTCCTTGAACAAGTCACTTATTTCTAGAATAACACCTTGTCTATCTCCTTTAAAAACTTTATATATTTGAGATCTGACTTTTGTTTGTGTTATTTTTGAACTAAAGTTGTTTTTTTATTTTTTTGCCTTTTTGAGACAGAGTCTTACTTTGTTGCCCTGGGTTGGAGTGCTTTACGGGTGCCAGCCACATACATAGAGGCTGGCAGGTTTGAACCCGACTGGACTGGCTAAAATCACCAATGACAACTACAACAAAAAAATAGCCGGGCGTTGTGGTGGATGCCTGTAGTCCCAGCTACTTGGGAGGCTGAGGCAAGAGAATTGCTTAAGCCCAAGAGCTTGAGGTTGCTGTGAGCTGTGATGCCACAGCCTCTAACAAGGGTGACATGTGAGACTGTGTCTCACCACCAACAACAAAAAATAGCCAGGTGTTGTAGCGGCGCCTGTAGTCCTAGCTACTTGGGGAGACTGAGGCAAGAGAATTGCTTGAGCCCAAGAGTCTGAGGTTGCTGTTAGCTATGACTCCATGGCACTCTACCGAGGGCAACAAAGTGAGACTCTGTCACCAAAAAAAAAGAAAAAAGTTTTATTTGATTGGTTTTGTTTGGTTTGCTTAAGTCCTGAAGTTGTCCATTTGTTAGAGACTCAGATCCCAAAACTGATTGAACTTTCACTGCAAATAGGCAAATGTCTTGCTGTTTTTACTATCTTAGATGTTTCATTATATGTTTATTTAATTATCTGGCATTAAAGGTATTTAAAACATGCTTTGGTTTGTAAATATTAGTATCCTTATGGAATGTAACTGTGCCTCTTGCCATTGAAATGAATTGATACCATCGAAATTTCTCCTCATCTTTAGATAGATTACTCATTCAACTTTTAACTTTTCTAATATACAATAATAAATAATATCTTACTACAATAATAAATTTAATAAACAAAGTATAAAGAGCCTACTTTTGAGGAAATATTTTAGAAATTCAGTCCTTTTGATTAGTAACCAGGCTTACTACCAGAAAAACTTCAAAGTGTTCTCTAAACATTGAATTTTCATCAGTGATGTTGCAAGCCTTAGTTCTCATCTTTCATGCTTACTATTGCAATAACTTCAAAAGGATAAAAAGAAAGAATCGTAATCTCTCAAAACAACCTTCTGCTCAGACCAGTAATTGTGTGTTTAGCTGTACCATGCATTCACAACTAGATAATTGCCTCATTAAATTATGTTTTAATAAATATAATAATTAACGTTTTGTTACAAAAAAGCAAATACTCAAATCATTCAGAAACGAAGTCCAGAGCCCAAGGGATTTCTAGAAGAAAATGAAAAAGAATTAGATAGCGTCAAATATAGACATCTTCAAAGGGAAAGAGATCATTTAAACTTGCTTTTTACTTACCGAAATATGTTCTGCATATTTTATTGTTTTCATTATCATGCTTGTTATAATCCAGCCAGTGAATGTTCAAAGAACATGAAATCCTACAAATAAATAAACTGAATATGAGTGAATTTACAAAAAGGCAACAATTAAGATCAAGAGCCTGACATGGAAACTTTGATAATGAAAAGCAATTATACTTCCTGTGGTGTTCTAGCATCGTGTGTTTTATCAGGAGGCGAAACATTGGAAAGTTTTCAGCTTCCTGACACTTACATGTTGAATTTTTCAGAGTCTGAATAACTTGAAAACTTTGTAGGAATAAGTGTGGTATTATCAGTCTAAAGTTTGGGTGATCAATAGTTTAGAGAATTAGATAGTGGCATTTTCTGGGCCAGTGAAGGAAGTGTGATAGGCACTGACCTTTGAATAAAAATTAGATATATTGGGTGGCGCCTGTGGCTCAAAGGAGTAGGGCGCCAGCCCCATTGACTGGAGGTGATGGGTTCAAACTCAGCCCCAGCCAAAGGAACAAAACAAACAAACCAACAACAGCAACAAAAAACACGAATTTAGATATATCATTACAGTGTGGTCAGCAAATAGGTAGTCATCTGAGGAAGTTCTGAAAACCACATCATAGAGAACTCAAGGGAGTGGAGAGTGAGGAGGGAGAGTTATGGGAAGTAAAGTGGTCACCTAGAACCAGAAGAGGCCAAAAATTAGGTTGCATTTGTGGATTTTTTTTTCTATAGATCAGGAGGTATCCTCACACCAGCAGCTTTCTAAAGCTCTTTCACCATTTGTACATTTCCTGAGAGTGTTTAGGAGAAACTCAGTAAATAAGGCTGATTTTATTCCACAGCAGCACGCATTAATACAGCTATAATTTTTAGGACCTTAAAAACTTCAGAGACCAATAAAATAAAAGGAAAAATTTAAGCTTACTTAAAAATTCCATGAGTTTTTGTGAGTGCATTGACAATGGCAGGAAATGACTTAGATATTAGAGGGGGAATTAGGGATAGGAGCCTGCCAAGAATTTTGGTGCAAGTATTACTTAACTTCCTCTCTTCTGTCACTGATAGGCATAGACCAAAGAACAAAATGTTTTTGATAAAATTCTAAGCTGATATTAAGGATGAGGACATAATATCTTTGTAACAGCTGCAACTGCTACCTATTAAGTCACGTGCATCCTCTCCTGTACTCCTGAAATCTATGTTCACATGGTGAAGGCAAGAAAGCTGCATTTTTCACATTCTGAGTATTAGCTAGCTCATTGATAATCAGGGTCCTGAAATTTACCCAGGATAAGTCTTGTGCTATTTATGATTGCATGTTTTTTAGTTAAAGTAAAAATAAGCCAAAAATCTAAACTGAAGTTGAAAGTGAAGGAAAACTTGGTTCTGGAAGAAAGGATGCGTAGTATGTTATGAGCAACAATAAAAAGAGAGGATGTGAGGGCGTAGGATGGGGGGCTGCCTAACAGAAATGCAATCTTCTAAATTCTGATTTTTGAGAAACGTCTATCCCAAACTAGGCTTCTATGCATAGAACTTACTCTTTGGGAGTAAAAACTGTGTCAACTAGGATTGGTGCTATAGTAATTAATAAGAGAGAAAAATAAGTCACCCGTAGAAGACCGTACTTACGAGGAGAAAACAAGCACCAATCATTGCTGCTTTGACTGTCACATCCAGATCTGCTGGCACGTGAATTCCAAAGTTGTCAGCGTTTGTGAAGACATCATTTACAAATCTTGACCAGTACTTTGAAATCTTTCCAATTGTAAGCTTTTCATTAATAGTTTTTATCTTCAAAAAGAAAATAAGAAGTAGTAAGTCTGAAGGTGAGAAAACATGGTTTTACACTTCTGAGGGTATTTCCTTCATGAGAACTTTCAATTATTTTATTCCTCATCTCCAAATGACAATACTATGCTAGTTATTCCTTTATGTAAGTGTAGGTTTATAGGTTTAACGTTAATTCCAGGTTGTTCCTCAAAGATTTTACTTTTCTAATGGATCATAATTCTTTTTTTCTCTTTCTGTCTAAATGGAGACTATAATAACAATAAATAATTAAGGACAGGCTACCACAAGGTGGCAGCAGGTACATAGTTCAATTATATGGTTTAACCAAGAAAGTACTTTCTTTACCTGAGGTCTAGCTTTCAAACTTGAATTCTCCATTAAAAAAAATAAAAGAGAGAGAAAGGGAGAGAGAAGGTATGTTTGAACAAAATTTAAAAGGAATTACATTAATTTCTAGGTACAATTTGTAAACTTTCAATCTTTCATTGCTACCTATAATGTTATTAAGATATTTAAATATTATCAGTAATTATTAAATCATATTTTTATATTATACTCAGACGTTTGTTAGGTCATTCCTTCTAACTAATCCTAAATCCTATTTTTCACATCAAAAACCTCTCTGGTCTAATGTTTCACACTGGAAGTTCAGACCAATTTGACATCAAAGTCCATCAGTCTTTCTCTGCTAGGAGTCTACCGTTCAACTTTACCAACTATTCACTTGCATATTTGTTCCCCATCCTGATGCTAAAAGTGATTTAATATAAACTTTCACTTTCCATATGGTAGAAAGATAGAAAATAGAGAAAGTTAACTTAGGACATCTCTATACCTTGAATCCTAGAACTCTTACATTTTAATTTGCCATCCTATTCCTCCAAGGAAAGCTATGCCAAATTGTTCTGGAATGGAATGGAGTTAGGAAAGCTCACTTTGTAAAATTAAATTCTATTTCTAGAAAAATAATGTTTTCTGAAGTCCTGAAAACGGATGTCACAGACAAGATATATATGAATGAATAAATGAATGAATGAAATAAATACACACTTTATTTATTTATTTTTGGGGGGCGTTTTTTATTTTTTATTTTTTTGTAGAGACAGAGTCTCACTTTATTGCCCTCGGCAGAGTGCTGTGGCATCACACAGCTCACAGCAACCTCCAACTCCCGGGCTTAGGCGATTCTCTTGCCTCAGCCTCCCAAGTAGCTGGGAGTACAGGCGCCCGCCACAACGCCCAGCTATTTTTTTGTTTTGCAGTTCGGCCGAGGCCGGGTTTGAACCCGCCACCTTTGGTATAGGGGCCGGCGCCCTACTTGCTCAGCCACAGGCGCCACCCTAAATACACACTTTAAATTGGGTCATCTCCCCTGCCTAAGATGTTATCTAAGAGGATCTGTTAAGATAGTTTCTATTTTGAGTTTTTTGAGGATTCTCCACACTTCCTTTCAAAGAGATTGTATTAGTTTACAACCAGCAGTGTAAAAGTGTTCCCTCTTTCCCCTTTTACAGCCAGCATCTGTAGCTTTTGAGATTATGTGATGTGGGCCATACTCACTGGGGTTAGGATTGATCCTGCAATCTCATTAGTGGGCTTCTTTTGTCATAAGGAGATTTGCAGTAAATTGTTTATCAGAGCTCAGTTTACAATTGCCAAACCGTGGAAATGATCTAAATGCCCACCAATCCAAGAATGGATTAGCAAACTGTGGTATATATATACTGTGGAATTCTATTCAGCCACTAGAAAAGATGGAGACTTCACATCTTTTGTATTAACCTGGATGGAGGTGGAACATATTCTTCTTAGTAAAGGATCACAAGAATGAAGAAGCAAGAATCCAATGTACTCAATTATGTTATGAGCACAAGTGATGACCTAGTACATGGTTGGGGGTGGGGGAAGGGAAAAGCTGAGAGAGGGAAGAAGGGAGGGGGTGGGGGGGTCATAGGGTGGGACACACTTCTCGGAGGTGGGACACAATTATAAGAGGGACTTTACCTAACAAAGCAATGAGTGTAACCTGGTTCTCTGCACCCTCAATGAATCCTCAACAATAAAATACATTAAATAAATAACAACAACAAAAAGATAGCTTCTATTACTTCAGATTGAATTTGCAACTACTTACTGCTCTTTAGCATTCAATTTACACAAATATGAGAGTATATCATTTAATAAAATAAATTTTAAAAGTCTTAGAAACATAGTTTTTTAAATTAGTGATGTTAATGGATTGTGGTTCTAAAATTAAATTTGAACTTGGATATGTGACCATCTGGGCTATAGGAAAAAAGTTAGGTAATTTAGATTTTTCTAAGTTGTACACCAAGTATGCTATAATTTCACATAAATAAAACATACCAAAAGTTGAATGCATTGCTATTTTTCAAAATCAGAAAATATTATTTAAAAAGACAAAACAACATGTTTTAATGCATTAAAAGCTTAATGTTGAAACAACTGGATATTCTTACAATAACAAGACATTTACTGTTTTAAGTAGGGACATATAATATTTTTGCCCACAAAATACATAAAATTGTATTCAGCTAAATTTACTTTCAGGAAAAGTTTTATTTGATAACCATCATTATATTCAATTTGTTAAATTTATTTTGAATAATATTTACACTGGCTTATGACAAACGACCAAAGTAGTATATTTTATAATATTATTTAAAAAACAATTCTTAGACTTATTATCTCTTGAATTATGAATTCTTAGTTCATATATTACTACAAGTGCATTACATTACTTCACAGATATATTATTTTCTAAATTTGTTTGAGGTTAAATTGATTTGAATATTTTAAGAATTCAAAAAATTGGGACCTACGTGAAAACCTCCTTCATTTTCCAATCATACCTCAAAATCCACATCTCCAAAACAGCCACATGTTGCACAAGGACCAACAATTTTCAAAATATCTTCTTTGTTTGCATTTTGGATTATGAATTTAGGCAGAAATGGGTCCCACTTCTGTGCAACATAACCAACTATAGTACCAGGAGGAGCTTGAATTTCTAACTGTAAGAAGAGATAATAATAAAATAAGATTTTCTTGTTACTATATTTTAATGTTAGCATAAAATCAATTTATCTCTAAACAATATACATATAAAATTATTTTCATATTCTACAAATCATCCTAAATATCTGCTTTTAAGAACACAAAGCAGGGGACTATTTAATAGAAGCAAATTCATTGTATAGATAAATGTTTGGCACTGTGCACTGGAAGACTGTGTCTTATTTTGCCTAAGGATAGTCTTCCCCAGGGCTACCTTATGACTCTGGGACATTGGATTCTTTGCCATTTTATGCCAAGTACAACAGTTTGTCAACCATGGAAGCTGTTCCACGTGTACTACCTCTTACCTACTTCCTCTCAGTCGTAGCCACAACATATATCTATCTTAAGTCTTCTTTACCAGTTATTGAGTGTGCATGAGTTTTTTCTCTTCATATTGTTAACTTCCAGTTTCTCTGTGTGTAATTAAAAACAAATGCTTTTTGCAGTCATTAAACACCAGTTTAATTGCAGTTACATGTGTTCTAAAGTATTAGAGACTAGCAGCTGTATTTTGCATTTTTAGGCATAACTTTAGAATTTGACCCCATTAGTCTTACATAAGCCAAACCAAATCTGATCTATCACCTGATTTTAATTTTCTTATTAAGCTTATAGTCTTACGTGTATATCTGTAGCATCCTTAGACAAAGATGGTTTCAGCTAGATTGCTTAGGATTATGTTCACTTGTTCTGTGACCACTTTTAAAGTACATGATTTGATTTTGACTAAATCTTAAACATTTTCTAATGGATATTATGATATATCTTATGTTTAATTTGTGACACTGGTTTACTATTAAATAAAACATTGATTATCAGAAATTTTCAAATGGCCACAAAGTCTATAATTACACTGACTATACCATCTTGGGGCATATTAATATTAAATATTTTCAGTAGGTGGAAGGAAATTCTTGGGTCCATGTATGAGTACTTGAGACATCTTATCACTGGGTGCCCACCTATAAATAGTTGGAAAATTAGCTTTAATATATATTGTTAGAAATGTCCTTAAGGGAGAGTAAAGGAAGATTGCAGACTAGAAATAGCTTCTTTGCAACCGAGTGCAGTGAGATTTGGGAGAGAAGACTCCAGGCACTTCTGGCTTGTGGGCTCTACCCAGGAATATCCCTTTGTGGGTACAGGAAGGCAGTGGGAGATTTCAGGACCCCAAGAGAAGGACAAAAGCAGTGGAGAAGTGGCAAGTGTTTGCAATCATTCAGAGGCCAGCTAGCCATGGTGGGTGCAATGGCAGCAGCTATGGCAGCAGTGAGAGTTTGCAGATAGGGAAGGCCTTCCTGTGGGTTTTTTTGGATTTGGGCACTTGGTTGAGTTACCTTGGGAGATCTTGGGTAAGTGACCAAGTAACTTTGAAAAGCACCCTGAGGTTGGGACTGAGCTGCTGGTGAAGAATGAAGCTTTCATCCTTCATAATGCAGGCTGGGAGCAGCCATTATGGGAGAGCTGCCTTGCAGGCTCAGCACTCAGGTTCCTAGAACAAGGCTAGTTCTGGTGTGCCTGGTAAGTGGGCAGCCACTTCTAGAGAGATCTGAGCAACACACACTTTCCTGGGAAAGCCACTGCTTAGCTAAGGGACACACATTGGAAGGATGGAGGTGTGTCTATTAAGTGGGATGAAGAGAGATTCAGGCTCCCAACACTGTGCACTTTGAGGACAAAGAAGTTAGCAGAGACTTCCAGTCTCCAGCTTATACAGCTGTATCAGCATTGTGATTAGCAACTCATACCACAGAAGATCACCTGTTGCCCAGGCAATATTCAGCAAGATATATATGTATAGATATAGTTGTTTTTTTCATTTAAAAATTTTTGGGGGGGTGGTGCCTGTGGGCTCAAAGGAGTAGGGTGCCAGCTCCATATGTAGGAGGTGGTGAATGCAAACTCAGCCCTGGCCAAAAACTGCAAAAAAAAAAAAAATTTTTTTTTCAACTTTTCCTCCCTGAATTTTCTTTTTTTCCTTCATTTTTCTTGTGTAAATATAATTTTCATTGTTGCCTTCTTTAATAATAAGGGCTTCATTTTTGCTAGTTTTTCTCCCTTGTTATTTGTTTTATCTCCCAATTTTATCCCTTAAGGTTTTTTGTTTGTTTGGTTTGGTTTGATTGATAGTATTTTTGTTTTTCTTCTCTATTTGGTGGAGGTGGGGTCATGTGTCTGCTTAGGTTGGCAAAGAGCTTCATATGTCCAGGGACCACTCAAACAGGTCCCCCAGAGTTTTGGATCTTGGGGTGTAGGTCAAAGTACCCTACTGCACACTACCATGACTTTTGTCTCTCTCTTTCTGTTCCTCTCTTTGTCAGTCTTCCCTTTTAATCACCCCCCTTTCCTTTATCTTTCTTCTTTTTTATCTTTTATCCCTTCTTGCTCTTCACTCTTCTTGTCCTTTTAGTCTTTTACCAAAGGACACCTCAACACCTTAGGTCAGAGGCACAGTAACTTAAAGAGCAAGAGGAAGTGAAAGGAATAAGTAGGGTAAGGAAACAGACAAAAAGAAAACACTCATGAAGAAGAAACAGGAGAAAAATCCTAGCCACATGAAAAACCAGACCAGAGCACCCCACCCCCCACACACAAGTGATCATGAAGTAGCTACTGCAGAGGTTTCCACCTATATAGAAATGTTAGAAATTACAGAAGGGGAGTTTAAAATATGGGTGGCAAAAACAATGAAAGAAATTGCTGAGAAAGTGGAAAATAACCAAAGGGAAATCCAAAAACAGAATCAAATAAGAGATGAAAGATAAGAAGAATATAGAAAGGATATAGCGGAGCATAAGGAATTGAAGCAGTCCATCAGGGAACTTAAAGATACAGTAGAAAGTAGATGGCACCTGTGGCTCATTGAGTAGGGCACCAGCCCCATATACCGAAGGTGGAGGGTTCAAACCCAGCCTCAGCCGAACTGCAAAACAGAAAAACAGCTGGGCATTGTGGTGGGTGCCTGTAGTCCCAGCTACTTGGGAGGTTGAGGCAAGAGAATCACCTAAGCCCAGGAGTTGGAGGTTGCTGTGAGCTGTGTGAACATGGCACTCTACCAAGGGTGATAAAGTGAGACTATGTATCTAAAAAAAAAAAAAAAAAAAGATACAGTAGAAAGTATCAATAACAAATTAGACCATGCAAAAGGAAGAATCTCAGAGGTAGAGGATAAAGCTCTTGAGCTAACTCAGGTAGTAAAGGAGACAGGAAAAAAGAGAGAGAAAGGAGAATGTTTGCTGACAGAATTATGGGACTGTATGAAGCATTCAAACATATAAGTTATAGATATTCCAAAAGGGAAGAAGAATGCCCCCAAGGAATGGAAGCCCTAAAAATTTTATAAATGAAAATTTCCCAAATATCATCAAAGATTCTGACACACTCCTTTCAGAGGGATATCTAGGCCCCAGGTCATCTCAGCTGAAATAGAGCTTCTCCAAGACACATTATGATGAACCTGTCCAAAGTTAAGACAAAAGAGAAGATTCTACAAGTTGCCAGGAGTAAGCACCAATTAACC
>CAUYRH010087720.1:0-41152 GCA_963574655.1 Perodicticus potto
AACATTCTCCAAAATTGATTATATCCTAGGACACAAAACAAACCTCAGCAGGATCAAAAGAATTGAAATTCTACCTTGCATCTTTTCAGACCACAAGGCACTAAAAGCGGAACTCAACTCCAACAAAAATGCTCAACTTCACACAAAGGCATGGAAGTTAAACAACCTTATGTTGAATGACACTTGGGTGCAGGAAGAAATGAAAAAGGAAATCATTAACTTCCTTGAGTATAACAGCTATGAAGACACAAACTACCAAAATCTATGGGATACAGCAAAAGCAGTCCTGAGAGGAAAATTTATCGCTTTAGAAGCCTACATGTGAAAAACAGAAAGAGAGCGTATCAACAAACTCACAAGCCATCTGATGGAATTGGAAAGAGAGGAACAATCTAAGCCTAAACCCAGCAAAAGAAAAGAAATATACAAAATAAAATCAGAGATCAATGAAATTGAAAACAAAAGAATTATTCAGAAAATTAATGAAACAAGGAGTTGTTTGGGTTTTTTTGAAAAGAAATTCGAAGCACAGGCCAGGCATGGTGGCTCACACCTGTAATCCTAGTATTCTGGGAGGCTGAGGCAGGTGGATTGGCTGACTGTAGTAATTTGAGACCAGCCTCAGCAAAAGCAAGACCCAATCTCTACTAAAAATAGAAAAATTAGCTGGGTATCGTGGAAGGGTCCTGTAGTCCCAGCTACTCTGGAGACTGAGACAAGGTGATCACTTGAACTCAAGAATTTTTTTTTTTTTTTTGGAAAAGAGCCTCAAGCTACCACCCTGGGTAAAGTGCCGTGGCATCACAGCTCACAGCACCCTCTAACTCTTGGACTTCAGTGATTCTCTTGCCTCAGCCTCCCAAGTAGCTGGGACTACAGGCGCCCACCACAATGTCTGACTATTTTTTGTTTGCAGTTGTCATTATTGTTTGGCAGGCCCGGGCTGACTTTGAATCCACCAGCTCTGGTGTATGGGCTATTGCCCTAGCTGCTTGAGCTACAGGCACTGAGCCTTGAGCCCAAGAATTTGAGGTTGCTGTCAGCTAGGACATCAGAGCACTCAACACAGGTCATAGAGTAAGACTCTTTCTGGGAAAAAAGAAAACAAAAAACAACTCAGAAGTTCAAACACAGTAAGTATATTCTTCTTTTTGCTCTTTTTTTGATCAACATAATTTAAGAGTGCCATGGAAATTTAAGTATAGGTTCAAATGTGCCAAGAGATTTAAAAAAAAAAAAAGGTTGGAAAACCCTGTTTGAGATGTTTTTGTGAATGTATCTTTTAGATGAAATTAAAATTTAAATCATTAGACTTTGAGTAAAGCCGATGACCCTCCATGATGTGGGTGGGCCTTGTCCAAACAGTTGAAGGTGTTAATGGACAGAGGCTGACCTCCCTGGAAGAAGCAGTGACCCTGCAGCAGGTGCCTTCAGACTTAAACAGCAGCAATTCCAGGAGCTCCAGCATGCCAGCCTGTCCTGCAGGTTTTGGACCTGCCCAGCCTCCAAGATTGCACGAGCCATGACCCAATTCCCTAAAAATAATCTCTCTATGTACACACCACACACACACACACTTATTAAGTGTAGAGTTTTAAACTCAGTATGCAGCCATCTCCCTACCCTCATATGTGAGTGCACACACACACACACACACACACACACACACAGACACACACACACCCCTATTGCTTCTGTTTCTCTAGAGAAGTTAGACTGATACATCAGGCATGTGCCATCTGCCCCCAACTGTACAAGGCAGGGTCAGGGACATCACAGTACAAGCAGCACAGAAAGGGCTGAAGGAGGCCTCCAGGATGACCACATCCAATTTTCTTTCTGCACACACACTTCGGGAAACTGAGACACAGAGAGGTCAAGTGTGTAGCTGAAGGTCACACAGCACATTACTGCTGAAGCCGAAAAGAAGACTCCATTGAAGACCCTCCACGTAATGTCCCACCACCAGACCATGCTGAAGTTGTTGGAGTAACATAGACTTAATTGTGTGAACAAAAGAAAGAAAATTACACAGCAAGGGGTTCTGGTGGGCATTTTTGTGTCAGGCTGTATG
Source organism: Perodicticus potto (assembly GCA_963574655.1). Taxonomy (NCBI): domain Eukaryota; kingdom Metazoa; phylum Chordata; class Mammalia; order Primates; family Lorisidae; genus Perodicticus; species Perodicticus potto. The sequence goes on from CAUYRH010087720.1 coordinate 2,075, forward strand.
CTCAAGACCCTTAGAAGCTTATTTCATTTAATCTGCTCAGCAATCCTGTGAGCCAGGCATTATTATCCCCATTGACAGGTAAGCCATGAGTCCAAGAGAGTGATCATCCCTCCAGTGCAAAGCTGCTGGTTTGGGAAGGAGAAAGAACACGAGCCCTCGCTCCACCAACCCTATATCTGAAGGTCTAAATGTCAAATGTGGGGTGGGAAAGAACAGATCCCATGGGGAGAAGAGCTGGGCTCATGAGAAAGGGGCAGGGCCTCTCACATCGGCCCTCACCGCCCCATGACTTTTCATGACAATCTGCTCATTTTGCTCCAAAATTCGAGTTTTATAAATGTCTCTACAAGGAAATGCTTATTTTGAAGAAAGCACCTGTTCCCTAATCCTTCCAGCTGATGCTGTAATCTGCGAGGATTCCGATGTTGTCTGTTAATGCGCAGGGCTTCTGGGGGATTTGGACACACAGCTACCAGGGGAGGTGGGGGGAGTAGGTCTTATTCCTTGCTTGGCAGACCTTGCCTGGTGGGAAGGCACAGCGTGGGCGCATAGCTCTGAATCCACATAATTGGATGGGACCCAAATGGAAAATGCACAGGAAAAGAATCAAGTCCTGAAAATAACCCATTGAGTTAAGCTTCACGAGCAAGTTCAGGGCTGAGCACCCCCAAACAAGCCATTTCATCTGACTCTTTAAAAAATGGGGATGTCTGCTTTGACACACATCCCCAAAAACACCCAAGAAGAGAAAAAAGAAAACTATCCTGTGTCATGTGCCTGCTAAGTCCATTCCTGTAGGGTTTTCACACACGTTAACTCCTGAAATCCTCTCTAAAAGACAAATGTTTCCCCATTTCACAGGTGAGAAAATTGAGTTTCCATAAGAGTGAATGAGCTGCCCTAAGAAGTAGAGCATTTATCACAGCAGGCATTTGAAACCAGAATCTTCTCTCCAGTTCATTACAAGAGTCTCTCAGAGCTGCAGATGTTCCCAGGTCATACTCAGACGTGTTCTCCATAGCAGGGGCTGGAATGACCAACAGTGTGGCCCCTTCCACCCCAGCCCTCACCAGGTCCGGATTTTGCACGGCCTCCCAGCGTGATGCAGATGCCCATCACTCCACGGCTAGGGAGTGGGGGGGTCTGGGTGGCTTCACTTTTCCTGCTGCTCAGCCTTCTACATGAATAGGATCCACACACTTGTATCCATCATTCGCCCCCCACACTTCCTGAGCACTGACTGAGTGCCAGGCACGCTGCTGAGCCCTGCAAATGAACGGGACGGTCTTTACCCCCGCCACTCAGAGTCAAGTGGGGAAGCGACAGATGCTCAGAGCATCAGGGAGAAAGTGTTTCTAGGACAGCAGAGAGTGCTCTCACAGTGGGGACGGCATCCCAGCAAGGTCTTGGAAGGATGTGTAGGAAGGAGCGTATCAGAGTTTCTTCAATGAAGTCACCTTATCCCAACGATTTCCATAGCTCCCGTGGCACCAACCCAGGCCCTTGGTTTAGGAGGGAAGGGTTGAAAATGCTTTGGACTGATCTGTGACCATCAACTGATATGTCCTAAACTCCCAGGCCAAGTTCCCTAGAGGACAGAGTATGAGCAGGCAGAATTTCAGATACGGGATCTGCTGGGAGGCTCTCAGGGCCAGCACATGAGGGGGTGTGAGCGGAGGACTGGGCACAGGGGACGTTGGACTGTGATGTGGAGCTTCACAGCAGGGCTGGGCCGGCAGGGCTGCCGCCAGCAGCACCGGCCTCAGGAGGGCAGGCTCGCGGGGTCCCCCTGCTGTCTCACACAGGAAGTTACTGTGCGCTGGGTGGGTCCTGTGCCCACATTGATGACGTTGTCCAAGGTCCTGCACAGATAAGCCCCTGAAGTCTACCCTCCGACTGGCCCCCTCTGGCTCTGACGTCTGCTTCTCCCATGGCACAGAGCCCTGTTCTGGCTTCAGGGATCCCTGTGTCTCAAAAGAGTCTTATCAGCCCTTGTCTTTGCTCTTCAAGAGAACATGTGAAAATGCGGCACAGGGACGTGGACCAGATGGAGACATGACCAGGGCAGCTTTTATAGACAGACCTCCCGGCTGGACTCGGAGGTGGGAGAGGTGACATCACAGGAGAGCGAGCTGAGGACATCCCCTGAGTTTCTGAGCCATCTGAGCATGCGGCCCAAGTGCCCACGCAGACGCAACCCTTCTCTTGGGGGTTTTGTGAACACGGCAGCCCTCCCCACTTACTATGTGGGCTGTGTGATGGATAATGTGAGGCCATGGGGTGCCCAGATGATTGGTCTAACACTATCCAAGGTGTGTCTGTGAGGGTCCTCCGGACACATTAGCATCTGAACAGGTAGACTAAGTAAAGCAGAATGCCCTCTGCAATGCGAACAGCCTCAGCTAATCTGCTAAGGTTCTAAATAGAACAAACACTCTGAGACAGAATTTTACGTCTCTTATTTACTGCCTTTGGTCTAGGACATTAGCTTCCTCCTGCCTTTATTTATTTATTTTCTTTTCTTTTTCTTTCTTTTTTTTTTTTTTTTTTTTTTAGACAGAGCCTCAAGCTGTAACCCTGGATAGAGTGCCGTGGCATCACAGCTCACAGCAACCTCCAATTCCTGAGCTCAAGCAAGTCTCCTGCCTCCACTTCCCAAGTAGCTGGGACTACAGGTGCCCGCCACAACCCCCAGCCATTTTTTGGTTGCAGCCGTCATTGTTGTTTGGCGGGCCCGGGCTGGATTCGAACCCGCCAGTTCAGTGTACGTGGCTGGCACCTTAGCTTGCTGAGCCACAGGCACCAAGCCTTCCTCCTACCTTTAAACTTAGACTTGGCCTGCAAGTGTAAACATCTGCTCTCCTGGGTCTCCAACTTGTTGACTGCAGTTTTGTCACTTCTCAGCCTCCATAGTCACGTAAGCCACTTCCTTATGATAAATCCCTTAGCACGCATGTGCGCATGTGTACCCCCATCTGCTTCTCTGGAGAACCTGGTGACTTCTGAGCAAGCCACTGCTATAAACACACCAAACTGAGAAAAAAGGAACAATACCCGAGAAATGTGAGCCCCTTTAAATTATCAGCCCAGAAAGGCATTTAAAATGTAGCCTCAGTCCTATCTCACTCCCCTTCGCACTAAATTATCTAGTAAAGCCACTTGCTAGTCACACTCTGGACCAGGGAAACCTGCATTAAGGACACAAGTGGCCTTCTAGGTCCTTAAATGTGACCTTTTGAATGAATCCAAATTTTACAAAAGAAATACTTTTTTAAATTAACACATTTTGTTCCTTTTATATTTTTATTGTATTTTTAAGATTAACTTTTTTTTTTTTTTTGAGACAGAGTCTCACTATGCTGCCCTCGCTGGAGTGCTGTGGTGTCACAGCTCATAGCAACCTCCAACTCTTGGGTGTGAGCGATTCTTTTGCCTCAGCCTCCCAAGTAGCTGGGACTGCGGGTGCCCACCACGATGTCCAGCTATTTTTTGTTGCAGCTGTCATTGTTGTTTAGTTGGCCTGGGCCGGGTTTGAACCTGCCAACCTCAGTGTATGTGTCTAGCACCGTAACCATTGTGCTATGAGTGCTGAGCTTAAGATGAACATATTTAGAATGCCAAACTATAAAATAAGTTTCAATGAAATCACCCTCCCAGGAGAGATGTCGCAATTAGAACATTAGTAAGCCATAGGGGCTAGAGTGACGACTCCTACGCTCCTGATTTACCTCTTAACTTCCCTGGCCTGCCTGGTGACACTACCACATAAGGCTGGTTGGCAAGAGTTTATGAGGGTCGAGTCCACCTGTCTGCTTTTAGCTTTTGACAACGGTACATTGTGTTTCTGCTTAAAGTGGAATTTGTGAATAGTTGCACAGCTCAGCGATATTTTTTAATTCTGTCTATCCATCATGTCAAAGAAGACCCAAAAAAGGCAAAAGGAAGAAAACAGATTTTTAAATGAAGGTTGAGAATTGAGAATTGCAATAATATCATGGCTGCTGAAGATAAGATGATTTTCTTGCCTGTGATACTGTACTATGAACATGAAAGAAATGCAATGCTCATCAGCATTACAACACTCATAAGAACCACAAAACAGTATTTTAAACTAAAAGATAAAAACCCAAAGCAAAACAATTCTTTAAAGCAGCCATAGGATCTGGAAGTAATGCCACTGAAGCAACTTGTAAAGTAGTTTGCATACTGGTGAGAGTTTACTGGGGAAATTGTAAAAGAATGTACTGTCCAAGTTGTAAGATGCTGAGACCCTGACAACATTTCAAAGTACGAACAACTGCCTCTTTGAAGGAGAGCCAGACTGATGTGGAGCATGAGTTAACCTTCAATTTAGCAGAACAATGCCATCCAATGCTTCCAAAGGAAAACATATGTTCTTCAATCTCTGCAGATGAATGAACGATACTACTGATTCAGTGCAGGTTTTATACCTCATTTGGGTCATAACAGAAGATTTTCTTTGCCACAAGGTACTCACTTTGGGCACTGTCACAAACAGAACACAGAGGACAGATATTTTCACCAGATTTCAGCTGGACTGAATTTAGTAAATTCAGTGAATGTAGGTACAGATGGTGCACTTTCCAAGACAGGATAACACCAAGGGTTTATTGCTCCAGAAAAAAAAGTATTAACGATCCAGATGCTCTCATTTCTTTTCATTGTATCTTGCATCAAAAAAATCTCTGTGCTAAAGCTACTATTTTTGGTGATACTTGGCAACAAGTTATAAATATTGTTAACCGTATCTGTGCAAATGTAACACCGCATTGTCAGTTTTGTAACACACTAAGTTGAATGATTATTCAGTGTGAATTTGCTATATCATTCTCAAGTACGTTGGTTATCACAACCGGTATTAACCAAAATGTTTTTCCCCGTGAGAACACATGGTTACATTTTATAAAGAACTGAACCAGCAATGTGAATTGTTGGAAGAAAATTTCTATAGGAATGCAGCATTTGTTTGATACCATGTCAAATCAAAATGACTTGAATATTTCTTTACAAGGTAAAAGTAAGTCTCTGTATCATATGAGGCAAAAAATCCATGCATTCCCCAAAAAGCAATCTTTTTTCAAAACATTTTTTCAAAAGGAAGTTGCCGATGAGCAGAAACTATGAATCTCCATGTTGCAACCAAATATTCAAATGCTTTCCAACCAAAAGCAAACATAAAAAAGTCATGAAAAGGTTGGTTAACTTTCACATTAACAGACAATTTTCATTTCTTTGAGATTATTAAGTACATAGTTGTTCAACTTTTACAAAATATTATACATCTTTTAAGTATAACTAATTGAAGATTCTTGAATATTGGTTTTACTTTATCATGGCTGAATTAATGTGGTTTCCAATATGAAAGGCTCCCCACTTTTGCTGTAAGTTAACTGATGTTAGGTAGACATAAAATGCCACACACCCTCTAGTTCAGCAATGTATGGCCAGTCACTAAGCATGTTGTTTCTGCAAAACAATGAGAATTCCTGAGGAAGAGGTTTGGAATGTCTCCTCTGACTCTCTTTTATTTTCCAGAACACTCTGTAGGGTAAAGTGGCTGTGTGCCCCCACCCCGACCCCGGCTGCTGTCCTCAACCTTTGCCCATGAGTAAACTCTTCATAGACCTCAGAGCGTCCTGTTCTTCCAGGGACCTCATGTGAGAGGCGCCACGCGAAGGGCTTAGCACTGGGGATGTGTTTGACAGACGCTGCTGTGATACAAGGAGGGCGGATGACAGTGAGAGGAAGAAATGAGCGCGTGAAGGGTCCCTGTACAGGCACTGACAGAAGCGGGAACCTCAGAACAGAGCACACATCCTGAAAAGCGAGCTGTAGAGGTTATGGGGCCGCTGCCCTGTGCAGACGTTACCTCTGAGGAAGTCGGCTTGCAGTATCCAGCTCCAAACACCAGGTTTTCCAGAGAAATGATGGATTGGTCTTGTCCCATTTCTGGGCCACCTTTACCAAGCCAGGAGCCTCTTCCCGGACGAGTGAAACTAGAAGGAAGAAAATTGAGGCAGCTGAAAAATGAAGTAAAGAAAGCTGCATTCTTATTAGCTCAGCCCCCTGAGTGGACACACTGTGGAGCCTTTGCGGTAAATTGTTCAGATGGAGCACTTTACCCTGGGGTGTCTGCACAAGACATTTTTGGATGTCTTGAAAATAAAGGATGCACCTGGAACATAAGCTTAGGAGCCAAGGATGCTACACACCCTGCAAGGTACACTGAGGAATACCCACCCCTGAATGCCAACGACACACCTGTGAGGGGCACTGAGGCAGAGCCCAAGGCTGTGTAAACCACAGGGGCAGGTCGAATGGGCCCCAGGAGGCCGGGGGAAGCCCCAAGGGGACACAATCTGAGTCACGTCTGTGCTCATGAACCTCCATTCATCTGTGGAAAAGCATGAAACATCCTTCGTGATCCACCCGGGAGTCTGGTTGGATATCAAAGACCATCAGAATCAAAGCAGCACCCTCAGAGTTGGTGCTAGCTGGGAATGCTGAGATCTTTTCACCAGACAATATGCAGGTCCTACAGGGCTCTGCGATGTGTTGGAAAGAGCAGCTGGTGCACTGCGATGGCAACTATCAACTTCAAGAGAAAAGGGGATTCGGAAAGGCTGCGGGATTCCTCCGATTTGTCATATTTGGGTTTATGACCATCTCTCTTCCCTTTACCTTTCTGATTTCCAGCAGCTGATGTATCAGTAAAGTCTACGTATACTCGTTTTCCCCCTATCTTTCAGAGCTCTCCTCTCCAATAGCCTAAGTTTAATTATTTTTTCATATAATATGAACATATTTGATAAGTGTGTTTGAATCCCCTGGCAAGATTTAAAGTCTCTTATGGCAAAGATCTTGATAATACATTGCCCCAGGTGGTATCCCCTTCGCCACTAGTGCTTAAGAAGGAATTGTGCAGCATTTAATTCAAGACCCCCATGTTCCTGTTTAAAATCCTGGCAGAGAAATAATGTTCTATTTCTGTTTAATTCATTTACTCATGTATTTATTAGGTTCATACACATGCCAGACAGTGTGCTAGGCATCAGGGTGGCAGGCAGAGTAAGGCACGGACCCCACCCCAAGAGATGCTTTGGTCTGGAGTGGGAAGTAGACAGATAAAACCAATATGTAACACCATGGGGGCCAGCTCAGCAGTGGGGACCGAAGAGCAGTTCACAAAACAAACCGGAGGATACGCAGAGATGATACTCAAGCAGAGATTGCCAAGTGCTGAGAGGCAGTCAGTGGGCCTGTCGGCCAGGACTTGAACCCCGGGTGGACCCTCCCAGGCCAGGATACAGGGGCTGAGCTTCTCAACCTCCTGCCGCCACATTTCTTCCAATGTCACAAGGGTTGGTAGCGGCACCTGAACTATGGCGTCATCGTGAGAGTTCAATGGGATGAGCCAGAGACACTTAAGTACAGCGTCTGGCAAATAGTACGGATTGAATCAATGCTAGGAGCTATTCTTAATTATACCAAAAATATAATAAAATATAATAACGTTAGTGTGATTTGTTTTGAGTTGAAAAAAAATCTGCGATTTAACCAGAAAATGGATAGAAGGAACATCCCGGAAAAGAAAAGTGGAATTTGTGTTCACGTGCATACATAGCACATTCCTGGGACACACCGCAAATTAATAACTGAAATAACATGTTATTTACCTGAGGGTAGCCTTGATTAGATTTTCCAGTGGCTCTGAATCCCTCAAGAGGAATACAAGTGAATTCATTTAAGGATTAAAAATTGTATTCTTTTATTCAGTCTGGTTTAGTGAAGGTTAAGGATCTTTTGAGGTTAAATTTTAATTTCACATCTGCTTCCTACTGATTGGGTTCAGCAGCCGCAGCCAAGAACTGCTTTTCTGGAAAAGCCAGTGTCTGCCCTATTTGGCAGGTATTTCCCACGGCTTTAAGGGTTCCCTTTTGTTCCCAGCTACCGTGAGCAAATGAGAGAAATTCTGCCTGAAAAATCCAGAGAATAGAAGATGGTCTATTTTTACTCCATCCCTGGAGAAGTCTCAACTCTTACTGTGAATTTCTATCTCTGCTCCTCTGTAGCAAGGACTGTTTCTGTCGGAAGGTTAAACTTTTTCCAAGATTTCCTAGTTGCCAACATTCTCATTATATCATAGTATCAGGGCTCCCCAGCATGAAAGGCGCGGAGTGTGCCACCATCCCATCTCCACTCATCCCTCTGACCCCACTCTGATGTCACTCCTGGGATAGCCCCCCACAACTGCTGGGATCTTCCCACAACACCACACTCATCAAGCCACTCTCCTGCTCAAAACCTGCAGTGCCACATTCTTTTATCACAAACAGATTCTCAATTCTCCAATGTGTCGTTCATTACCTTGTTGCCACATAACGCCAACGTACCCTCTCAGGTTCATTTTTCATTGTCACAGTCTCCCATACCCTGAGTGGAACACGTAGGCTGTTTCTTCTAGAAAGCCTTCCCTCTAGAAATCCTTCTGTCCCGTACTCAGAAGTACATCTTGCCTATGCTGATGGTTACTTACCATTTTGGAAGTACTCATTATGTGCTAGACATGAAGCCCAGATCAGGGCTTGGGGGATGGTACTAAGTAAATATCAATCGATTGAATGAATGGCCAAGGGGTTTCACAGGTGCAAGCTCACTCAATTTCCCAAGTCTTCTGGTATCTACTAAAATTGGAGCTCACTTTCCCAGTCTAGTGGAACTAACAAACAGGGGCTCAGGATTGCGACCTGGCTCCCTGTGAGCCTAGAGACTGTCCTTTTATCTCTGCCCTATTCTGAGATCTCCTGTGATTCACAGACCCCTCACTCTGAATCACTCTGAATTAGAGTTGACAGCTCTGTGTTCTGCCAGACCCCAAGCCTTTAAAGGCCCTGGACCTCATCTATTCCTCTCAGAGATTCTAGTCTTAGCCTTTCTAGAAGTGGCTAAAGCTTGGTGTCACCCATCTGGAACCAAGTGCACTTTCACCAACTGCAACACTACTGTAACCCCTCAACACCCCTGTTGGTTTAGTTTCACACCCAAGTTTTTAAAAATTCCTTCTCAGGTTGGGCACAGTGACTCGCACGAGTAATCCTAGCCATCTCAGAGGCTGAGACAGGTGATTTGCTTGAGTTCAGGAGTTTGCGAACAGCATGAGCAAGAGGGAGACCATGTCTCTGCTAAAAATAGAAAACTGAGCCAGGCAACATGGCAGGTGCCTATAGTCCCAGCTACTCGGGAGGCTGAGGCAAGAAGATCGCTAGAGCCCAAGAGTTTCAGGTTGCTGTGAGCTATGATGATGCTATGGCATTGTACCCAGAGTGAGACTGTGCCTCAAAAGAAAGAAAAGTCTTTCTCATTCATTCATATGTTGAAACAGATGTCTAGAAAAGTTGCATTCCCCAAAAATAAGTGATATGGCTGGCTAAACAAGAAGATTGTCTGGACCCCAGCTGATGACAATTTGCTCTCCAGGCCCTGACACCACCTGAAGGGAGCTCCCCTTTTCCTACCCCAGCCTGTCACCTCACCCTCGGCAGTGATAGCCTGCTAATCCCAGGACCCAACCCCCATTAGCCATCTGCTCTCAGGGCAGACAGATCGCACCCTAACTCGGCCACGGCACCATCTATTTGCTAAGCCTCAGAGTGAGCTACCAGCTATAGACCATCCCACGCAGGAAACTTCTACTGTCCACTGGTTCTTGAATTCTATTTCTTCTGCCACTTCCCAACATCAGGTCTGCTCTCTTTTGTTCCTGTAACTGTGAATCTTATAATATTTTCTACCAAATCTTTCTACAACAGCATTTGCCATATTATAATTTCATGTACCCAAACTGGCCCACCCCACCAGACTATGAAGTGCTTGAGGGAAAGATCTGCTCCCGGGTATCCTTAGATCCCATTATCCGGATATGCTGTGGACCCCTGACACCTATGTTAGAGGACAACAGGCCTGCAATAAAACCCACTGCATGAAAGAACATGGAAGGTCCCTGGTACATGTGTCTCCTTTATATTCAGGACCAGGGTTTCTGTCCAGACTTGTCTCATCTCAGTGCACAATTCCAGACTTAGGTGTCACCCTCACCAGCTCTCCCCAGCCCTCAATCCCCTGTGCCCCTTGCCTCTGCCATGAGTCTGACTTTAACCTGCTGTGGGAATTCTGTCCATACACCCCAGCATGGAATCAGCAGATGGGCACAGTCACTGGGTCCTGACCTCCCGGGGCCAGATCCTGGCCACCCATTTCCTACTCTCTGACCGCAGCAAAGAACAGGGGCTTCAGGCCAGGAACAACAAACTCAGTGAAGACTCAAGTCATTTAAACTCTGAACACTTGAAAAGCTATACAGAAAGGGGGAATTGGAAAACTCTCTCCCTGAAACTCCATGCTGCACAATCCTATCCCTGAATATCCCATTGCACACATGCAATTTTCACCAGCGTGCATGTGTGATGCTCTGAGCCGACATGCTGCAGGTGCCTCCACGCTGGAAGCAGGCATGAAGGGCAGAGTGCAATGCACTGGCTGATGTCACCTGTCTTCTTGTCCTCCAGGAATTCACAAAACCTCAGTGTTTCACAGGACCTGGGAGATGCTCTGGGAAAATCCACTGAAGAGGAGGGCAGCCCATGTAGATGGACCTTCCTCATCTGAACAGGTAACTTGGGGGGAGAGAAAGAAGCTGAACTCTTACCAGGCACCTGCCATGTCCTCATTTGGGAGTTACTAGGGCCGTATATAAATGGGACACATTGGTGCTCCTGTGTGGGAGATGAAGATTATGTGGCTCGGGCACATTAGAGGACTTCTCAAATAAGACACAGAAATGAGCGAAGTCAGGTACAGAATCCGATTGCTCCTGGTGAGGGCTGTAGTTTGCAGGAATTTGCATGTTTTCAGCCTGTAGCTCTGTGCCAGTCTCCCCTTGGTGCCCCCTCCCTCTCCCTCCCAGGACCACTAGCCTTGGAGAAGTGCCCTTCTCTATACTGATGTTCCCAGGCAAACCTCGAACCTCTCTGCCAGGCCTGAGAAGGACAGCAGCTGCTTGCCCCCCAGGACTACAGCTGCCCCCTCCAAGGGTTGCAGCTGCCCGATGCCCAGGGCTGCAGCTGTCCCCTCCCCAGTACTAAAGTTGCCCCCCCCCAGGGCTGCAGCTGCCTGCTCCTCAGGGCTCCCTCCTGACTCCATACCTGATCAGTGGCTGCCGCAGAGACACCAGGGCAGCGTGGATGGTCACAGAGATCACAGACAGGTGGAAATAATCGAACATGACCGGCACCTGGTGGTGTAGCCCATTCCGCGGATGGAAGTGCAGGCCAAGGGTGCGGCTGCTGATCATGGGTGCCCCGGCCACATCTCTCAACCTGGAAGGCAAGCAATGAGCTCACATGAGTGATGGCAGGCTGGTCTGCTTCCTCCAGGCAAGTCGGTGTCACAGCCTGTCCCTGGGCCAAGCACTGGGCATCCATCGTCTGATCCAATCATGCAGATACTCTGCCTGATAGAGATCATTTTTCCCATGCTTGTCAGATAAAGAAATCTAGGCCCAGAAAGAGAAAGAACTCACTACCTATCACACAGTAGCTATGTGGCACATCTGGAACTCCTACTCTGCCATCACTGCCACAAGCCCAAGTGTCAGTGATGAATAACACGCCCAGACTTGCTTTTCAAGCTCATCCCCACACTGAGTCCTGTGGCTTTCCTCTCTTCAACTTCTCTCCACTAGATGTCCACACATCCAGTGCTGCCTTGACTGTGTGAGTCCATGAGATTCCTACCTCTTCAGGACAGAGACTGTGCCTAAATTCATCCTTATAGCCCCAACACACAGCCTAGCATCTGGCATGCTGCAGAAGTCAGTCATATGTTTACTTATGAAAATGAACAGTGTACTGATGAATGAATGGCTCCCAGAGCCCAGGGGGCATGACCGGTTTCATCAAGGACTTCCCCACTGCTGCCTCAGCATTTTGTAATTGGTACGTGTCTTACTACTAAGAGTAAACTAACTTGCAGGCAAGATCCAACAGTGTCTTTTGTTATAAAAAGGAGACTGATTCTTGTCTGAATAAAACTCAACCATGTTAGCTCTCAGGAGGACCCAGCTGTAATCTCTCAATATGAGTCTCTTGGGCTCTGTACTTTTCTCTGAACCACAGCACATGGGAAACTGGGAAGGGGCAGCTGCCATCAGCAGAGCTGGCAGAAGACACTCCTCCTTCCTCCACAAATGAATAAGTATGGCACAAAAAAATCAAGGTGGAGGAAGCAGCTGCCCAAAGCCCAACCCAAGGGGCTTTGCTTCCTTGAAGTCCTTGTTGCTTGCGTGCAAATGAACACCAAATAAAAGACCAACTAAATCATTGGAGCCTAGAGTGACTCTGTAAATAGAATAGAATAATGGTCTTCTTATATACCAGGAAGAAACCTGATTGGAGGGGGTAGCGTGTATACTCTATGAGTCTCAGAAAGTCATTAATATTGATATGCATTTTAAATCTGGCATTGGTTTATCGAGGCCTTACTATAAAATGAGCAAGGTTTTTTCCCCCTTAATCTGCATGACAATCCGATGAGATATTCACTGATATTATTCCATTTATGGAAAAGAAAGTAAGACCAACATGAGATAATTAACTTGTTCAAAGTCACAAGGCAAAGCTGAAATCCTAGACCAAGTCTTTCTGGTTCCACAGTTGGTTCTGAGTTAGTATTCAATACTGTTTTGAACTCATTCAGATACAGGGTCCCCCAAATCATGAAAATATCATCTGAATTAAAAAATAGGAGGTTAAATATATCTCAAGGGAGCAAAGATAGCAAAACAAGAGTGAACAAGAATTTAGGCTTCAAAGGTAGAAGAATTAAGAATGATAGAGGTGATAATTCCTCTGTGCTCTGAAATTAACATTATCTGAAATGGGGATAAATCTTATATTCTGGAGGTGGAAGGGAGCAGTTTCTCAATTTAGAAAAGAGGGTGATAAACTTGGCAGCATGAGAGGAGAATTCCTGGGTTCTTATAAAGAAACTAAGACAAAAAAAAATAAATAGACAAAAATCACACAGAGAAAGGGCCTGGTATTTAACCTGGAGATAAAGATATGGCATAAAGAACATTCTTTATCTGAAGTACCATCCAGACTCAGAGTTTTTCGGGGTGGTTATAAGGAGTAAGAGCTCAACTGAGGGAAGACTTACAAGGATGAAGGGCTCCTTGAAGTAAAGAAGAATTTCCTACTCAGCAGAACTGCTCAGAGAAAGGACAGACAATGATGAGAAGAATGGACAAGGGTGCAAAGAAATGAGCTCCCCTCCCCGAGCAATTGGATGTCAACGTGTCTTTTAAAGTACAAAGTACACAGGTGAGGTCTGACTAGCTCAAAGACTATCACCCTCTCAGGTGAGAGGGTGAGAACTGTGACACTCCTATCTGCTTCACACCTTCCCCCAAAAAGGCCAACTTTCTTTCCAATCTAAACTCAGATGCAAAGCCCCAGCCTCCATTCTGGTACTTCCCCTTGACCATCCCTGGCACAATTGGAACAACCAAAAATTGTCTCTGGATAGGATCACGTGTTCCCAGGAAGCAGAAACTTCCCATCTTCATTGACAGCCCGGGCAAGAGGGGCTTCAAGAGCTTTTATGGTAGTGCCAAAGAAGATGAAATACCTTGGAATGAATTTATCTAACGAAGGATGTGAAAGATCTCTATAATGAGAATTATGAAACTCTGAGAAAAGAAATGGCTGAAGATATTAACAAATGGAAAAACATACCCTGCTCATGGCTGGGAAGAATCAACATTATTAAAAAGTCTATACTTCCCAAAGCAATGCATAGATTCAATGCAATCCCCATTAAAATACTATCATCACACTCTCAATATTTGGAAAAAATAATTCTTCATTTTGTATGGAACCAGAAGAAACCCTGTATAGCCAAGGTAATTCTTAATAATAAAAACAAAGCTGGGGATATCACTCTACCAGACTTTCAGCTATACTTCAAGGAAGATGATCTTTTAACAACTTCACCTATCCCCAGATATGAAGTCACCTGTCATCCAGTCAATGCTGTGCTGATGAGTCTAGGCGTTGGTTGTTCTGTGCCTTATGACATCAGTCTTACAACCGGGCTATTATAAGAAAGTCCTGATTTTAATAAAGCTTGGTATGTGCCATTTCATATTTATACTTTGCAGGGTTTTGCATGAAAATTCATACTTACGACAACACCCTTTGTCAGATCTGATGTGACAAATCAGATTTAGAAAAAAGGTCTGGTGATATTTGACTGAGGGCCAGAGGACTGGAAGTCAGAGCCAGAAGATATGAACAGATTAAACAGTCCTCATAATGTCTGTTCCATTATCAGACAGTGTGTGTGTGAGGCTCAAACAAAACCCTTTGCAATTTTCAAAGTGCTGGGCAGATGCTCTAAGGGTACAATAGGCCCTGGATTTCAATGACTGGAAAGACTACTATTTTGGCTCTATTGGGTTTGATAAAATATAATTAAATTTCACCCATTTTCTTTTTGCCTTTTAAAATGTGGTTACTAGAACATTTAAAATTATATACATGGATTGCTTTCGTGGCTTTCAGTATATTTATGTTGGATGGCACTGCTGCAGAGTGGTGATCACAGGTGTTGTGAGAATTTTCATTGTACAGGTGAGAACAATCAGGCTTGGAGAGATTAATAAATGACTCAAGGTCACCTGGTCAGTAATGCAGAAACTGGCATTTGACCCCAGACATCATACATGACCACTGTGTTTCACTGTCTCTCAAATTTATGGACTCATTAAGTATCCTTGGATTCTAAACTAGAGAGTAGAGCCCACCCACAGGCTGATGGAGGAGGGGTGCTTACGGGTTTTATATAACAGCACCATGTATCACAAGTCTCATCACTCCTAGGACCTGGAGGTCAAGTTCAACCACTGGGCTCAGGCTTCACGCTCCCCAAGGCCTGTCCCACTGCAGGACCTTGACTGGCTCTTTGTGTCTTCTTTTAGGAACACAACGTACAGTAGTCACTTCATACAATTTTGTTGATTGATGTAGGAGTGAGCAGAGTGAATTTTGCTCTGATATATTCTTGAGGTCACACTCAGGTCAGAACAACAACCGTTATGGGCACACAGAATGACTGGGGCCAGGGACACACTCAGACTTGTGAATCCCATCAAGATCTTCTAAGCTGTCACTGTGATGTATCACCCTTTAATAAAAGGCATTTCCCTCTCCCTGGTGGCTGGAAGAGCAATATTATATATCTGTGGTTTGGGATCTGACGGGAAATTAGTAACTCACCCAGGGAGGTCAGGCAGGGGGAGGAAAGAGAGAACAGAATCGCCACTTGTAATTTGGGAGCATTTTCCAGGCATGTTTTCGAGAGTATCTTTATTTCCAGAAATGGCAAGAAAAAGCAGTCTTTGAAGATAGAGCTTCTGTCGCTTATCCTTAAAATATCCAAACACAGTGGGGTTGTACGAGTGTCACAATAGAAATTAGGTTTCTCTTTTTCACTGCAAGAAATAGTGTTTACAAGCATGTCAGTGGTTAGGTCTCCTGGAAAGAAACATAAATAAACGATTTTGCTTTGCTTTCTACGCAGAGCAAAAATGACTGAAAACTCTGAATATGTGTTTTGGGGTTTGGGGCCTAGAGGCTGGAAGGAACCTATAGGAGAACATTAAGAAAAAGCACCACCCCCCTTTCCCCTTTTTGTCTGCTTGGCTAAAAAACCAATTAAAACTTTCCTGCCCTTTGTGGGGCTGCTGACAACAGGTTCCATGTCACTGAACTTTGGCTGCCATCCTACTCCCAGAATAACAATGTAAGACTTCTAAACTGGCCTCCATGTTAATCAGGGCCTCGGGGGACAAAGCTGTACAGATTGCTGGGGGCTCTGGTCCGCTGTGTTCGTTCATTTATCTTGCTTTCCCCCCCGACATGTTTGCTGACAGGTTCAGACTAAATACTGAGGCACTCTGAGGTGGTTAACTTCTGCTGAAGCTGAGAAAATAGCTTTCCAAGCCCCTTATCACCAAATCAATCTAGCTGGTAAACCCCTGAAACTAGAATAATATGTTTTCACAAATTCTCTTCTGGTGTTCAACGGCCCCGAGAAGTTATTTTTTTCAATTTAGTTTAATTTGTCTCTCTCTCTCTTTTTTTATTTTTGAAAATTGAGTTTTTATTTCCCTTGTTCATTATTCAAAACTCCTTCGGAGGCAAAGTCTATTTAAGAGCCTCATATGGATTTTTCTGGTTTGTAACCAGATGCCATCCTTCCCCTGGCTCCCCCCTGGTCCTGAGCACTGAGAAAACAGCGTCCAGGGGAACCTGAACCAAGTGGACCTGGAGACAGTCCCTTAATTCCTGGGCCCTAGGGGCTTGTCACCCTCAGAAATCTGTGCCCTTGAGCACTCAGAGGAGGGATTGGCTTTCAACACTCACCGGCAGGGACTGGGAGCCAGGACTGGGTAGGGAATTAAGTGAGATGCCACAGCCAAAGCCAGAGCTGTCCATTTGAAAGTTAATGTGTAGGCTGGGTGCGGTGGCTCATACCCGGAACACTAGAACTCTGGGAGGCCGAGGTGGGTGGGTTTCCTGAGCTCAGGAGTTCAAGACCAGCCTGAGCAAGAGCAAGACCCTGACTCTAAAAAAAAATAGATAGGCATTGAGGCAGGTGCCTGTAGTCCCAGCTACCAGGGAAGCTGAGGCAAGAGAATCGCTTTGAGCCCAAGAGTTTGAGTTTGGAGACAAAGTAAGACTCTGTCTCAAAAAAGAAAGTTATTGTGAGCTAAAATGAAAGTATTGTTTCTTTATAGCTACGTGAATAAAAACAAAAGGAAATGTGTTATTATTTTAGTAATATATTTTATGTAACATAATATACTCAAAATGTGATTTCAACATGGGACATAATTAAGCAAATTATTAATGAGGTATTTTACTTCTTTTTCATGCTAAGCCTAAGAATCCAGTGTATTTGATACTTATAGCAGGTCTCAATTCAGCCTGGCCACATTGGCTGCATCGGAAAGCCACGCTGGCTGGTGGTCGCCATGCTGGGCAAAGCACATCTGAGTTAGCAGGCCCCAGGCTCTCCGTGCCTCCTGGCTGGTTGAGAGCGACGATGGTTTAAGGGTTGTGCTGCGTCAGCATGGGGTTGAAGAACCAGGGTCCTGCATTGAAATACCGGGGGATGTGAGTAGGGCAATTGGGGGTTGGAGACTAGAGTTGCTAAGAAAGGAGGAGGAGGCGCAGAAGATGCCATGATTTAACCGGGGCCGGTGAGGCATGCCGCACCCCCAGCACACACGTCCAAGCGGAGTTAATTTCCCTGCAGCCCAGGGAAGTCTCAGCACCTGCCACACCGTGGGGGCCGCCCGCCCAGGGAGGGTAGCTGGCAGGACTAAGTGAGTCCTCAGCCCACAGCCTGCTGCCCCAACATGGTGACTCCTCTGTGTCGCTCAGAACTGTGAAAGGAGCTAGGTGTTGGTTTCTGTCGCCCATTTAGGCAGCATGGGCAGGTGCACTGTGTGTGTCTAGGTCACACGTGTTCAAGTCCTGAGTACTGTGAAGGGAGAAGCAGCCGCCGGGCCAGGCCAGAGGTGCTCTGTGGCTTCCTGCGTGCCGTTTCAACGTCAGCTCAGCTGAGGCATGGCTTCCCTCCTTCCAGACTCGGATATTTTATAGCTGTGCCACATCTCTGGCCCCCTCAGCTCTGATCATACCCTTCTTTGTCATCCTGTCTTCTTCAAAAATAGATAACCAGGCTAGAGAAACATATTGCCAGCGTTTCTTCTTTATGAAGGGGAAAAAGGGTGTTGGGATCATTCTGGCATAATCACTGTGTTTGTGTGTGTTTGTCCCTAAAACGGAAGCCAAGTCTGAAGGGGTTATCGTATTTTCCATAATGCCTTCATTCCTTCTGAATTTCCTTGAATTTAACTTTCCATCCCTTGTGTGGCCTGTAACGGTGGTGGAAGCGTGATCCACCTGCTGCATCTCTGTCTATGACGGTCTCTGCAAGCAGCCCCTGGGTGGGGGGTGGATTGGGGAAGACGTCTTCTCACTGGGGATGCTCTTTCCTAAAGCTTGGCCATTGCCTCTAGAGCATGAGGCAGGCCTGACAAAACCCTTCCAAGCCAAGAAAGCCGGCCCGCGTCTCCTGGGTCACGGGCCACAAAGGCCTTTACTGCTCCTTTGCCAAGTCTCTGTGATCTTCATTGCCATTATCATGTCCACCATTTGTTAAGCTTTGGCCATGTGCCAAGCAGTTCTTCATACTTCCCCTAATCTTCGTAATAGCTGCACAGGCTCGGTATTGTAATGTCCCTTGCATACGTCTCTGATTATAGGAATGATCCATTACATTCCGGGACCACTTGCTTCTAAGCCTGAGTTACATGTATCCAGAGAGAAACAAGCTTTGGTAAGACAGCATTCTGTAGGGGAATTGACTGCTTCCCTGCATTTATCTGCTCTGGGCACTATAATTTTGACTGCAAAGTCAGGCAGGGCCTGCTTAGTTCAGATACTTATCTGTAGAAATGTTCTCTCACTGGAGGTTTTATAAAGACAGCCCAGCAGATTAGTTGAGAGCAACTGAAACTACAGTGTGGAGGCCAAACTGCATAGACCTCATCGCAGTCAATCACGGTGTTTACGACCACTGGGGTTCTTCATGTTTCCCCCTCTGCCCTCCTCCTCCTCTCTCTGCTTCATCCTCTTCTTCCTTTCCCTTCTCACTATTATATTATTACTTTGTGTTTAGTGAGGGTCTAATTTCTAGTTCTTTTTTCCTAAAGAAGTAGTAAATCTTTTTCTGAAAATAGACAAAAGGAGAAGAGAGTTCGTGCTCAAAGACTGGCGCACCTTCTCAGGCACTGTCCCTGTTCTCAGATTCTCTCTGTACGCACAAATTTGATCTTGTGTTTTCCCACCTGGCACTCAGATTTTACCTCATTGTACTAAGCAGCTGACTCTCAGCCTCTGCTTTTGAACTTGCTCAAACTTAAGCACAGATTTATCAATTCCATTGCACAAGAAACTGTGTTTTCTTCCAAAACACCCCACCCAAATGCCACCACCTGTGTTTCCCATCATCCCCGGTACGGGCTCTTCACACTCTTGGCTGGATACACAATCTGCCTAAGTCCTCTTGAGTTGCATTTATTTCTTTTGCACACTGCCCAATGCCATGATTAGTGGGACAGGTTAAACAACTTTTGGGGTTTAAACCGAAAGATAAATCATTCAACAAAAATAATGAAGACCGTGTGTGACACTAGTAAACACTTTTCCTCCTAGATATGGAAGCTCAAGGGAATTTTCCGATGTTAACGTCTCATGCTCCTTCGCAAGTCATAGTGGTCAGCGTGAGCGTATGGCCTAACTGTTGTCATTTGTTCAGTTTGCTGCTGTCCTGTAACCATTCTCTGATAATGGGTAAGGCATGGGATGAGCTGGAGGTGGAGGAAAGGGAATGGTACAAAGTGCCCTTCTCGAAGCTTACAATCTAAAGAGGGAAGCTAGACTAACCTAGAAGATACCATTACTTTAAGAGCAGAGTTTCATCAAGGATCAGAGTGAGCACTACAGATGGAGTCTTCCAGAAACTGAGCATAGGGAAGCGCTGGTGACTATTAGTGAAGCTTCTGGAAGAAGATGAGATAAGGAGTGGACGTGGGGTCACGAGTAGGCCTTGATAGGTGGGGACAGAGCAGGAAGGGTTGTGAGAAGGAAAGAACGAACATCTGCAGTGACGTAAGCCATTCTGGGTAGAGAAAAGAGATCAGGCTGGCTGGAAAAGAGGGTGTATTCTAGGGACGCGTGGGAGAAATGGTTGAAAGACCAGTGTCCGCCAGATTATCCAGGACTATGCTATCCATTATGGGATACAGTACCAACATGTGGCTATTTAAATTTAAGTTAAATTAATTAAAATTAAATAAATAAATTCAGTTCCTTGGTTGCACTGGTCACACTGCAAGAGCTCAATAGTCACATATGTCTAGTGGCCACCGTCCTGGCCAGGGCAGTTACAGGGCACTTCTATCATTGCACGAAGTTCTCATGAACATGCAGGCTTTCAAATGCCAAGCTGAGGAGTAGGGACTTTTTCATGAATTTATTGGGGAACCATTTTTGACATCTAGGCAGGTTGCATGAGGGTAAAGTAGGTTAATTTTTTTTTAACAAACACATGTTTGAGATTTTATTCAACTCATCAACTAATGAGGGAACTAGTAAGATGTTATGACAGTTCAGTAATTGATTTTCTTTTTAATTGAAGTTCACATCAATTCAGCACAGAGGTAACCATTTTAAAGTGAGTAGCTTAATTTTTGGTTGTGGCTGAGAAGGAGTCTTTAAAATAAAACCTGTTGGCTGTGTGATGATGTGATGGTGGGGCAGGGGAGGAACAGGAAGGCCGGGTGGGGTCTGCTGCGGGCACTAAGTTAGAGGAGCTAAAACTTGTACCAGGAAGGGCACGGGGGGCGGGGGGCGGGGATGTAAGGAGTCACAGCAGCATTTCTAGGAAGCTCCCCTCAGACTCATCACCTGCAGAGAGAAGTAAATGAGAATTAACAATCACAAAATCCCAAACAGTGAAGAGGTCACTGGTTTGGAGGAACAGACAAGGGTGGACAAGCTCTTGACTCTGAATTGGCAGTGAGCCATCCTTTGACTGGTTTCTATATAGCATTGGAGGTAAGTGTTGGAGAGGCAGCAACTTGGGACTGGACTATCAGCAGCTGTCTGGGAGTAAGGTGTACAGTTCTATGGGGGAAATGTGTTCGGCTCTATGGGGCAAGGTGCACGGTGCATGGCTGTTTGGGGCAAAGTGCATGGCTACATAGGGGAAATGTGAAGGGGCTTGTGTACAGTCGTTTGGGGCAAGGTTTATGGCTGTATTGACAGGGAGAAGGGTACAAAGGCACAGCATAAGCATTGAGGAATATTCATAGTTGAGGAGAAAGAGAAGAGTCTTCACACACACAAAAGGAGTAATTTAACAAGTGGGAGGAGGGTTTGGTTCACACAGTAAATATTTACTGAGCCCCTGCCCACGTGGCGATGCTGATGAAACCCAAGCAGCATCTAGGCTCATGATAGTCATGGTTCAAGGAAGGAAGGAGCTAGAATTCAGGGACAGAGTGGTCAGCATTACCACATGGTACCCAGAAGTCACTGAGGAAAATCAGCACCAGGTAAGGCTTTGGGGCTATACAAGAAGGCAACAGTTGCCAGGCTTGGAGGGACAGCAGAGCCAGAGGGCAGACGCCAGACTGCAGAGGACAAGAAGCATTTGGATGGTATAGAAGCAGGCGGCAGCAGCATTTCAGGAGGCTGATCAGGAAGAGGACGAAGGGTCTCTAGAGAAGGGAGCTGGCCTGAGAGAGGCCTTGGAGAGAGGAACAAGCTGGGTAAATTACTGAAGAGCGGGGAGCTAAATCTGGGTGTGACATTCCCTGGAAGTTGCAAAAGATGAGATGTTCCAGGGTGCAGGTGACCAGTTTATTTTTTAATTAACCTTTTTAAATTGCAAAATCTCGTACATGCTCATGGTAAAAATTCACAAAATAAAAGGTATCTCCTTGACCCTTCCCGGAAGCCACAGTTGATTCTGTTCTTCATATATCCTTTCAGAAATACACACCCTCCACGCATCGCAGCCCCATGAGCGTCTGGGCCTGTGTAATATAATCCCAGTCCCTCCTCCCCTTTTTATTTACACAATTGGAAGTACACAACATTCTGGGTCCCGCTTCTTTTAACCTTACAAATAAGCTTTGGAAATCATTTCCTATCAGTACAGAGAAAACCACCAAATGATTTTTAATGGCTACATTTTTAAAATGTGCCATAACTTTTGTACCAGCCCCAAATCCACAGGTACTCAAGTCATTCTTATCTTTTTCTATTACACACAACATTGTAGGACGTATCTAATACTAATGGCTTTTTCCTTCTTTTATTGTAAAATATCCAGGCTGATCTTGTTTTAGTGTGCTTTGCTCTACTGCGCTTCACAGATGCTGTGTTTTTGAAAATTGAAAGTTTGTGGCAACCCTGCATTGAGCAAGTCTCTCCGTTGGGGCCAGTTTTCCAACAACACGTGCTCATTTCATGTCTCTGTGTCACATTTGGTAATTCTCACAATATTTCAAACTTTTTCATTATTATTATATCTGGTTTGATCATTTGTGATCAACGATCTTTGATGTTTCTATTATAATTGTTTTGGGGCACCATAAACCATGCCCATAAAAGATGATGAACATAAATGATAAATGCTCTGTGTTCTGACTGCTCTTGCTGACTGGCCATTTCCCCGACTCCCTCCCTCTCTCTGGTCTTCTATTCCCTGAGACACAACAATATTGAAATTAGGCCAGTTATTAACCCTATAATTGTCTCTGAGTGTACAAGCGAGAATCATCGCACACCTTTCACTTCAAATCAAAAGCTAGAAATGATTAAGCTTAGCAAGGAAGGAGCATCAAAAGCTGAGACAGCCCAAAGGCTGGGCCTCTTGTGGCAAACAGTTAACCCAGTTGTGAATGCAAAGAAAAAGTTTTGAAGGAAATTAAAGGTGCTACTCCAGTGAACATATGAATGATAAGAAAGTGAGACAACCTCATTGTTGATACATGTATAAAGAAAGTTCTAGTGGTCTGGATAGAAGATCAAAACAGCACATCAGGGGTGGTGCCCTTGGCTCAAAGGAGTAGGGCACTGGCCCCATATAACTGAGGTGGTGGGTTCAAACCCAGCTCTGGCCAAAAACTGCAAAAAAAACAAACAATAACAAAGAAAACAGCCACATCATTCCCTTAAGCCAAAGCCGAATCCAGAGCAAGATCCTAACTCTTTTAAATTCTATGAAGGCTGTGAAAGGTGAGGAAGTTGAAGTAAAGTTGAAGGAAGTTGAAGCATTTCAAGCTAGCAGAGGTTGGTTCATGTGGTTTAAGGAAAGAAGACATCTCTGCATCATAAAGGTGCAGGGTAAAGCGGCAAGTGCTCATGGAGAAACCATAGTAGTTAACCAGAAAATCTAGCTAAGATCATTGACAAAGGTGCCCATACGAGTCAACTGATTTTGAATATAGATGAAGCAGTCTTATGTTGGAAGATGATGCCGTCCAGGACTTTGGTAGACTGAGAGGAGTCAACACCTGGCTTTAAAGCTTTAAAGGACACTCTGACTCTTGTTAGGGGCTAATGCAGCTAGTGACTTTAAGTTGAAGCCAATGTTTATTTATCATTCTGAAAATCCTAAGGTTCTAAAGAATTATACTAAATCTACCCGTGTGCTATAAATAGAATGACAAAGCCTCAATGACAGCACATCTGTTGACAGCAGTGGTTGGTTCTCAACCTTCCTAATGATGTGACCCTTTAATACAGTTCCTCATGTCATGGTGACTGCCCCCCAACCATAAAATTATTTTTGCTGCTACTTCATAACTGTAATTTTGCTACTGTTATGAATCGTAATGTAAATATCTGATATGCATGGTGTATTTAGGTGACCCCTGTGAAAGGGTTGTTCAACCCCGAAAGGGGTTGCAACCCACAGGTTGGGAACTGTTCATTTATAGCATGGTTTACTGACTATTTTAAGTCCACTGTTGAGAACTACCGCTCAGAAAAAAAAGATTCCTTTTAAAATATTATTGCCCAAGAGCTCAAGATAGAGATGTGCAAGGAAATTAATCTTATTTTTAATGCTGGCTAACACAATATCCATTCAGCAGCCCCAGGGATCAAGGAATAATTTTGGCTTTCAGGATTTGTTATATAAGAAATACATTCCATAAGGCTATCACTGCCATAGAGAGGGATTCCTTTGATGAACCTGAGCAAAGCTCAATCAAAAACCTTCTGGAAAGGACTCACTGTTCTAGATGCTTTTAAGAACATCCATGACTTGTGAGAGGAGGTCAAAATGTCAACGTTAATGGGGTTTGGCAAAAGTTGATTTCAACCCTCCTAGATGACTTGGAGGGGTTCAAGACTTCAGTGGAGGAAGTAATTGCGGAGGAGGTAGAAACATCAAAATAACTGGAATTAGAAGTGAAGAATAAAGATGGGACTGAATTGCCACGATCTCACAACAAAACTTGAATGGATGAGGAATTGCTTTTTATAGATGAGCAAAAAGAGTGGTTTCTTAAAATGGAAACTACTTCTAGTAAAGATGCTACAAACATTGTTGAAATGACAACAAAGAATTTGAGAATGTTACATAAACTTGGTTAATAAAGCAGCAATAGGGTTTGAGAGGATTGACTCCAATTTTGAAATAAGTTCTACTGCATGTAAAATGCTTTCAAACAGCATCATATGCTACAAAGACATCTTTTTTTGAAAGAAAGAGTCAATAGATACAGCAAACATCATTATTTTCTTTTTTTAAGAAATGGCCACAACCACCTAACCTCCAGCAACCACCTCCGTGACCAGTCAGCAGCCATCAACATCAAAGCAAAACACTTTGTCAGTAAAATGGGTGTGACTGACTCCCTGAAGCCTTCGATGAATATTATCATTTATTTTTAGCTATAATATGATTTTTAACTAAACTCTATCTTGTTACATTGATCTATATTTCCATCTTACATAAATACCACACTGTTGTATTTATTGTAACTTTGTGATAAATCTTGAAATAATTTAGTGTGTGTCCTCCAATTCTGTTCTTCTTGTTCAAGTTATTTTGGTTATTCCAGGTCCTTTGAAATTCCATATAAATTTTAATTTTTTTATTTTTTATTTTTTTATTAAATCATAGCTGTGTACATTAATGCAATCATGGCGTACAATGTGCTGGTTTCATATACAATCTGAAATATTTTCATCAAACTGGTTAACATAACATTCATGGCATTTTCTTAGTTATTGTGTTAAGACCTTTATATTCTGCATTTGGTAAGTTAGTAAGTTTTACCTGTACCTTTCTAAGAGGTACTGTGGGTGTGGTCCCACTGATTACCCTTCCTCCACCTATCCGCCCCCCTCTCCTCCCCTCCCTTGCCCCTTTCCCCATATCTAATTTATAGCTTTCATATGAAGGCTATAAACCAATTATAGCACAAGAATATGGGGAAATTCCATATAAATTTTAGAATCAGCTTGTCAATTCTGGACCAAAAATAACCAATTATTAAGCCAAAAAAAAAAAAATGTGAGATGAAAAGCTGACTTAGTTTCTCACCTTCATTTCTGAATGGTATTTTTTTTTTTTTTATTAAATCATATCTGTGTACAATAATTCAGTCATGGGTTACAGTGTACGGGCTTCAGATACAATCAGAGATATTTTCATCAACCTGATTGTGATAGCATTCAAGAGACTTTCTCATTACTTTCTGTTAAACCCCCTCCTTCCCCAGGACTATAAAGACATCAATCTGTTGTTTTCTGTTTTGCATTATTTCTGACAAGAAATTTGTCATTATTCTTATTTTTTATTATTTATTATTGTTTTATTATTTCTCTTTTTTTTCCCTTTGTGTTTTTTCCCTCTGGCTTGTCTTAAGATTAGTCTTCTTACAACTTGTTTTAAGCAATCTGCTTATGATATGTGTTGGTATTTCATATGTATATATTTGTATATATATGTGTATATACATATATATATATATATATAGGCTGTCTTTGACTTGTGATACATATATAGGCTGTCTTTGACTTATGATTTTTCAACTTTTCAGTGATACAAAATTAATATGTATTTGAAGAAAATGTACTTAGAGCACCTATCCAATTATGCTGGTTTTTGCTTTCAGTATGGCATTCAGTAAACTGAGAAATTCAGCATTTTATTAAATTAGGCTTTGTGTGAGATGATTTTTCCCAATTTTAGGCTAATATAAGTGTTCTGAGTATGTTTACGATAGTTTGGCTAAACTGTGATATTCAGTAGGTTGATTTAACAAATGCATTTTCAAATAAACAATATTTCCAACTCAGAGTGAGTTTATTGGGATGTGTATCCACTTGAGTTGAGAAACATCTGTTTATTTCTTGGGCTTGAGGTTTCTTGACTTTCTTGGAGATGCAGATTTATAGTCATGATTGTATTTGTGGAAAAATTGTTTTTTTTTTTTCCAACGTTTTCCAGTTCCCCCCACCACCACCACCAAAGAATTTGATGCTGGCTCACTGATCACTATTTTTTGTTTGGTTCTACTTTCAGGTTTTTGTTTTTTTTTCTCTTGTGCTGTATTTTTAATTATTATTATTTTTTTGTTCTGTCTTCAAGTGCACCAACCTTTTCTTCTGAATTATCTGATCTGCTGTTAATAGTACCTAGTTTATTTTTCACTTCATTGTAGTATTCATCTCTAGAATCTTGATGTAGGTCTTTATATCTTCTATGGCACTCTTTGTCATGGAATATAAAAGTCTAATGCCCTGGACTTTCAATCTTACTATCTGTGTCATATTTTTTTCTCATGAGTAACAGGGTTTCATTCTGTCACCCAAGCTAGAGTGCAGTGGCAAGACCACAGCTCACTACAACTTTAACTCCTGGGCTCAAATGATCTTCCTGCCTCAGCCTCCCTAGTAACTGGAACTACAGATGTGCACCACCAGGTTCTGAAAATTAAAAAAATTATTTTTGTAAAGATGAGTCTTGCTAAGTTGCCCAGGTGATCTCAACCTCCAAGCATAAAGTCATCCTTCTGTCTCAGCCTCCCAAAGTGCTGGGATTACAAGTGTAAGCCAGCACACCCAGTCCATCTGTGTCATATCTGAGCCTGTTTATATGCTGATTTTCTTCCTCATTAAAGGGTATTTTTCTCTGGTTCTTTACATTCAGGGAAGGGAAACTGAACTCCACCTCTCAGCGTGCAATTTACAAGCACCTACTCTTGAAGAGGTCTTAATGTCAAATGTGCTTTTCTTCTAAAGGACTTACCTACCTTAGACTTAACTATAATCTCAACGGGAAGACCTTTAAGGCCTCTGCCTTCTGGTCTTACCCTTACCTATTACCTAAATTTACATAATTTTTGATTGACTGTCAAGCACTGGGAATTTTACATCAGTCCTGGGCATATTGTACTCCTTTGACAGCATCCTGGCCCTAACCTTCTATGGCACCCATCATAGCTAGAACTGCCTGTTTGAAGGCCATGGCCATCTCTCATGCCGAGGATCCGAAGGAGAAGAAACTACGTATAACGTGTTCCTGCTGATTCCCCAGTAACTAGTGGAGTGCCTGGTATATTGCAGATTCTTGACAATTATTTGTCAAATGAACAAATGAATGAATCAGTGAATGGATGAAAAACAAACATTCAGATGCCCTCATATTTATTTCTGTTATCTGTTGTCATGCAAAAACCTACCCTAAAATATAATGGTTTAAAACAACCATTTTCTTATAACTCACAGTTCTGTGGTTAGACTGGGTTTAGCCTGGAAGTCCTTTCGCTAATCTTACTTGGCTTTCTCCTGGTTGCAATAAAACGGGGCTGAAATCACTTGGGGGCCAACAGTGAGCATGGGATGTTGGGCCTCTCCTCCTCTGCACAGGCTTCTCTCTCTGCACAGTCTCTTTATGTGGTCTCTCCAGCAGGGCAGCCTCACTGCATAGCTGGTAGCTCTGCCTCTCTCAAACACAGGTGGCCAAGGAGGAAGGAAGCTGAGGCTGCCAATCTTCTTAGAGGTTTGGCCTTAAAAGAGCTCAGGAGACTCATGTCCACGGCCTTCTGTTGGATAAGCAGTCACTGACCTCAATTCAGGGAAGGGAAACTGAACTGCACCTCTCAGCGTGCAATTTACAAGCACCTACTCTTGAAGAGGTCTTAATGTCAAATGTGCTTTTCTTCTAAAGGACTTACCTACCTTAGACTTAACTACAATCTCAATAGGAAGACCTTTAAGGCCTCTGCTTTCTGGTCTTACCCTTACCTATTAGAGGATTGTCCATAGCAAAGGTTTCAGATCTAGACACAGAGTTCCAGCCCAACATTCCAAACTTTTGCTAATATCACCCCATATTCCAGAGGGAGTTCTGGTTTGCTACAAACTCCAGGTGGTGATTAGTTTGCATACCTCCTTGTTTTTGAAAACATTTCTACATCATCACTTTTAGAACTACCATTACTTGCAACCAACTTCTTTCTTTCTCTTTTGACCTTTAATATGGCTCATAAACTTGCCTTGAATTTGGAATAGTTCTCAATTTTGCCAAAAAATATTCTTTTTCCTGACTTCTTTCTTAAATCCTACCATGGTTGGAACAGTTCCCCAGCCAATTAAAAACAAACAAAACAAAGTGGCAAATCTAGGCCTTCTAGGATCAGAAGAGTCTTGGAAAAAGTCCTTCCCTAGATCTCTGCCAAATTTTAATTTAGGAAAAATAAAACCAAAATGAAAACCTCAGTGAGTTTTTCCCTAACACTGTAATCACCGAGGGGGCAAAGATAAAAGCCATGAAGTTCTGTTTTCATACACCTCCCACTGCAGGCATTTAAGAACTTGAGACCTGCTTGTCAGCACTGATGTTAAACAGAGGCTTGACAACCTGCAGGAGTTTTGATTCTTTGGTTTCATTTCCTCCTCGCTGCCCCTGAAGATCACATTTGGTTCCTTTAGACCTGGACGTTATGATGATCTAACCTGCTGCCTTTCTCTCCAAGGTCACCAGAAGTTCAACCAAACTGAGTAGAAAAATCACACATTGGCAAGTTTTAGACTCCACAGAAGATACTGTCATAAAGACCTGGACTCTCCAAGTTATATTTCCCTACATAGAATTTCTGACTTCAGATGTCAGCCGCATGTTTATTTTCCATTAGGAGGGAAAGGAAATCTGCTGGTTCACATGTACAGATTCACACAACATCAGTCAAACTCTTCCCTGGAGAGCACGTGATGAATAAATTAGCCTTCTATAAATATATGCTGCAAGTACTCCTGTACCATTCAGAGTCATTATTATAATTCATCAAAGCCCCAAGTAAATGGGACAGCTGGATTGAGGAAGGTAGACTTTGGAAACAGATTTACCCACTTGGGGTAGATCCTTACCGTTCATTCGGTGCCCTTGCTGCTTGGATTTCACCTGTGTCCTTGGGAAACCTTGCAGCTCCTTCACTGGCCCCCTTCCCACTTTCTTAACCTTTTTGCCTGGGATACAACACATTGCCTGCATGGTCTGATATTTTCCACTAGATAATGCTTTGGGCTATTTTTTAAACCAAGCACTTAAGCTGATAAGAGTCATATTTTTCCCATCTGTATTTCCAACATATTGCCAGAGGTTCTGGGCAACAGATATGTTTTTGAGTAAATAGAATACTAAATCGAGGCAATAGATCATAAGTTTAAGGCAACAAGACTCTCACCTCACCATCCAATAAAAAAGGTCACTAGACTATGAGAAAGAAATGGAATGGTGGGAGATAGAAAGTTTTAATAATGCATTCATCAGAAAGATCAGTCAAGCTTTTCTTCCTCCTCCATACCTGAGAAGATAAAGTCCTCATCAGGGCACAGGAAATATGCCCATTTCCATCCCAGAGGACGCGTGGTTCTGGGGGATTGATCACAGCAGCCTAAGCTCTCATCTCCTGGAAATCCATCAAACTGGTCTCTTCCAGGTTTGGGGCTTGAGTCATTGCCCTGAGGCAGTACAGGGAGGCACCCACTGATTGGCCTTTTTGTGCATTTAAAAACATAGGAGCTGCTTAATCTTTCCTAGGCAGGCCGATCATCCTGCCAGCTGTGGAATCTCTGCATTCCAGGTGCCCTTGTGCCCTTGATGGAAGCTGCGGTGCAGAACAGGGTGTAAGAAGCACCTGCACCTGTACTGAGGGCCTGTAAAGGAATAAAGCAAGAGACTAGAATCCCGTCTCACCTCACTTCCCCCTGAGCTCATGCCCATGCCCTGGGGATGGTGTCCATTTGGTCTGCCAGGGCTGACTTGGGTTAGGCAAATCAGCAGGAGAAGCCCATTGGTTTTGAGGAGGATAAAAGTTGCCTTCCCTGCTTTTTTTTCTTTTTCTCTTTGAGCTGCCATTATCACCCTAGCACACCAGTTTGAAATTCTGAACCCTGGCCTTGTTTTATCAGGAAAAGTTGTTTTAAGAAAAAAAAATTTTTTTTT
Source organism: Perodicticus potto (assembly GCA_963574655.1). Lineage (NCBI taxonomy): Eukaryota > Metazoa > Chordata > Mammalia > Primates > Lorisidae > Perodicticus > Perodicticus potto. The sequence continues at coordinate 32,264 of CAUYRH010087720.1, forward strand.
TTAGGGTGGCGCCTGTGGCTCAAAGGAGTAGGACTCTGTCCTCTGGCCCCATATGCTGCAGACGGCAGGTTCAAACCCACCCTGGCCCAAAACTGCAAAAAAAAAATTTTTTTTTTAAATAAATTCAGCGACGATGCCAAGCAATGTTGATCGTGAATTACCTCTTGTGGTGCTGCTACTGTTGTTAGAGAGTTCTGTTGATCACATACACAAATCACTTTTGAGAGTTCTGTTGATCACATCCACAAATCACTTTTTCCTCTAATAGTTCCTAGCTCTACGGGGGCTTAATTCCGCTTGTTGTCTAAGGGTTCATTTTTAGAAGCAATAGGCTGTAATACAGTCTTGGGAAGTTAGCTTCCACCTTGGGTTTAACCGGCATCTGTGGCTCTGCTAAATTTCTTCAAACTTCTGTTTCCCCTCTATCCTACTGCTTCTGAGCTTTATGTGATGTTTTATTTAATATGGCATGCAAGATATTGGTCTTCAGTCCAAATTACAATTTTACATCAAAACCAATTCTCCTGACACTCAGACCTGGATGGTCCATTTTTGAAGTGCACATGCTGCCCTGGTTCTTGAGGGGAAAATGGAACAGTTCACCTCTCTGAGCCTTTTCCACAATAATAAAAACAAGATTTCCCCAACCAAAGTGATATAATTTACTAGTTCCCTTCAAGTGCTTTGGTATATTAGGAGTGTATTAAAATACTACAGACATTTCCCAAAAAAGCAAGCCCATCAGAACTTTAAATCTACGCTGGCATGCACCCCTAACATTAGCAAGGATCTGGGGTTACTGAAGCAATTATCTATGAATTTTTGAGTTTCTCCTTCAAGAGAAGTAGACTCTGCCTGGCCTTCTGTCTCTCTGTGAAAATATGTCTTGATCACAAGCTTTTATAGACCAGTCTTATTAATGATAGCTGAGGCCAAGCCAGTGAAAGAGAAATTTAAATTCATGTGCAGAATTTAAATTTCTCTAGCAACCTATACCATGTACTTCGAAATGGTTGATCCTGAAAAATATGATTGCAATTTACATGGTATATTCGTAATTGTTCTTAAGGTCAAAATGAACAGAAACATCCTAATTCTCCATGGTATGCTACAGGGTGATCAACTCTATCTAAGGTGTGATCTCAATTAGATGCTACTTTTACCTCCCACCTCTTCCCTATTTGTTGATTAATTCATTGTCTCTGCAACCAGCACTCATGGGAGTCCTGTGTGCCAGGCACCATGCTGTGTGTTAAGCAAACCTTCCTTTTTCTCTAGTTGAATCCTGCCATCCTCGAAGGCCAAGGAACGCTGCCATTTCTTACACCTTTTCAGATGCTCCCAGCCCCTGTGGCGATCTCTCCAGACCCCTCTACATTCCCCATGGGAGCTCACTTTGCACTTACTGTCTCAGTCCCCAGGTAATTCTTCTAGGTTTCTGTTTCCTGAATTGCTCCCTCCTCGAAGGCTGGGGTTGCTTCTCTGTGTTGCTCCAGGCCCAGCAGCTCAGAGTACCTACTCAGTGTATGTTTGAATGAGCCAGTGGTCCTCAGACTCCCCCTGCCCCATCTCTCCTGCCCCCAACCATCCTTCCTCATGTTCCCTCAAGCGCGCACTCCTGCTCAGAGCCTTGTGTCCCTGTTCCACTGTCTGGGATACTCTGGTCCTTGCTCCTGTCAGATCTCTGCTCTGTCCCCTCACCAGACAGAACTTCTCTGACCACTTTGTGGGAAATAACTTGCCCCCAACATACACACACACTCTTCTTTCATTTTTCTTTAACATTAACCACTGAACTCATTATTTGTTTATTAGTATGTCTGTCACTCCTCACCAGAATATAAGCTCCTGGGCTTAGCAGGGTTTGCCCCTCCTGTTCACTGCTATATTTGAGTGTCTAGAACAAGGTTTGGATCGGGGAGGAGCAATGCTTGTATAGCGGCAGAGTTAATAAATGAAAAGTGTGCCTTCCAGGGAAACTTTGCCTGTAGTGTGAATCCCTCCTAAGGACTCGTACAGCACAGCGTAGGGGTCACCACTCACCTCAAGTGCCCACCTTCTGCTGGATTTGCACAAGCCAGGATTGACTGCATGAGCTCTGAAGTCCGTGGTCCTGCCCAAGTGCCAGGCCTGGTCTACCTATGTGTTTTTTGGTTAGGTGATCTTTCCCAGCTTCCATTCCTTTCCTGAAAGATGAGAATCTTCACTGTTGGAAAGGAGAAACAAGATCATTCAGAAATGCTGCTGGCACAGTGCATGGCACACAGTAGGTGCTCAGTGTTGGTCCTTGGTCTGTGGGCAGGATAGCAGGTCTCTCTAAATGTTTTAGCCGCTAAAAAGAGAATAATGATGAGAGGTCAGTGTTGGATCTTTGAATGTCCCAGTTCATAAACTGAAGAATGTGGATGTCAGTGGTGGTTATCATCCTGCAACTCCAACCTGAATGGTATGGGAGCTTTTAATGTCAGGCTTATAGGATGACAGTTAGCCTCCCTAGTAAGAAGCACTGGAGCCATGAACTTGCCTATACCCTTCACTTTACACAGGTTCATAATTCTTGTTGCCCCTCAAATCCCAGGTTTGGGGGTGGGGGTGGTTCTGCATTTGCCATTGGTTGGTGCTGGTCTGATGTGGAGATAATAGAAGCAAAGAATAAAGAAAATGGGAGAAAATGCCAGTGTCAAAGCTGCTTGGTTGAATTTTTGAGTGTTTTGGTTTGGGAAAGTCTCTGATATGCTGTTATAACAACACAGTTTGATTTTTTCCCCAGGTATTAAGTGTTCTTTTCCTGCTTTTGTTCAGACCTATGGGAAAAAGCTAGGAAACACTTCTAGGGTTTCCCTGTGAAGGTTTGCCCTCTTATTCCCATGGTAAGCATAAGTGTGATTCCTATAACCTAACCTAACAGAGGTTAGGGTAACCTGAAAACACGGACCAAGAACTGGACCTAGCAGCTTCCCCACACATGTCAGAAACTTGGCATCAAGTGACATCAGCACCAAAGCAGATCTAAGTCAGTGCCCACATGCCCACCCATCTCCAATAATGTGTATCTCTTTACACAGTGCTTATATTTCTCATTTTCTGAGTTTAGTGTTTGATTAATTCTCATAATAGCTCTAAAAAAGGGGTTTGGAGTTCTTTTACTATTGCCTGTCCTTATGATGCCTAAAGTAATTTTCCTTTAGTGATCCAAAATATTCTTCAAAGATTAATTTGACCTTGAGAAGAGACAGTTATTCTCATAGGCAATTTGACAGTAGATTTGAAAAATCACCTCTGCGCATCCTAACAAGTGCGCTCTTTGGGAAAAGCCAAGGAAAGCTGAGAAATGATGTGTAGACTCTCTTCAATCATGTTTTCTTTCATAAGGCATATCTGATCGTAAAGTGACAGAGCCTGAGGGAGAAGATTAAGTTTGAAAAAAGAAAAGTCTAAAGGTGTTTCATTTCCCTGATCCAGCCGACGCATAATGGTCAGACTTTTTTCTACTATGCTGCTACCCAACATTAACTTGCTCTCTTACCAGAACATTTAAATAAAAATGAAAGAAAACAATGGCGATCAGTTTCTTACAAACATCTCACTTTTTATGGACAGCAACTCTTTCCTTGCAAATGGCTGACCAGCGAGGGACACAACCTTCTGTAGGGGTCAGGCAATGGGTTGAAGAGATGACGCATCAGCAACCCCCATGCTCCTGGCTCTGTCTGGCTGGACTTGGGCTTCATTGTGAATTTCCACAGTTCAGAGCATTTGATGACAGGAGATCAATGAGTGACAGAAAGTTCAAGACAGTATGATATTTATAAGGATCAGGAGACCAGCCTCTAAACCTGGGTCTAAATGTGGGTTCTTCTTGTGCCTGCTGTGAGTTCTTTGCCTCCCAATTGCTTTCTATTTAAAATGGGGACAATAATCCCTCCCCCAGGAGAGCTGGAGACTGGGATGAGACAACTTGGGCAGAGGACTTGGAACAGGGCCTGGCCCTCCACAGTTCTCATCCTGGTGGTTTCCATAATTCAAGTCTCTGGACCTAAGAGAGCAAGATTCTTGGAAGCAGGGCTTAGAAGACAAAAGTCATAGAATTCAAACACACACACATTGTTTAGCTTCTGCTTTTTCTATTTCTATGCCAAAGTTGAAGCCTGGATTGTAATTTTGAGGACCACACATTGACAATCCTGGGAACAATAACTCATGTTGTTTTAAAGCCCACTAGAGACCATTGATATGTCTGAACTCAATTTGAGTGCTGGACGCAGCAGTCAGACCCCTCTCCCCACATTCTGGCCCTCTCTCCCAGTGAAAGGAGTCCGGGCTGCCGTCCTGTCTATCTGGGAAGAGACAAAATTCACAGCCTGGTTTCCAAACTTCAGTCATTTTCAATCCATCTTCATGTCCCCTACGATGTCCAAGCACACATTTACTATAACTCATTTATTGTTATTCTTTAAATGTGCCTAAATACATAGGATTTTGTTTCTTTGCTTCATTCAACATAATCCAACCAACCTCTGAAATTACACTTGGATGTGCTAATTAGATTTTTAATAATATATAAGAAACTAACTACACAATAATTAAAACAAAATCACGTCTGTCTCACCTAAAACAGTCTTGTCCCCCACCTTGGGAACACGGAGCACCCTTTGCGGGGACACAGCCCTACAAGTCTGTTGGAAGTGTGAGTTTCTAAGGAAGGATTGTTCTCTCTGAGACAGAACCATGACGGAAGACCCCTGCAAAACCATTGCGCCGAGGTCTTTGGTTTTGCTCTGCTGTCAACCCAGAGCTGAGGACTCCAGAATGGCAGACTCACAGGGGCCGTTTTCCATGAGTGATAAGAGAGTGTGTCTCAGACAGCTGTCACTGAACAATTAATCTTCAAAATGAGAGCTCAATTCCCAAACATGTGTTCTCATGTGCGAGGTCCTATTCTCATCATCCAGAGCTGCTATTATAGACACAAATAATATATATATTTTCCCATTTGTAATTATCTTCTCTTAATGCAGTCAGGATGATTGTGACGTATGCTGTAACTGTTGACTCTTCACAGTTGGAAATGTTAACATATTGTGAAAATATGCACAAAATCATTCTTTCCAAGCTGACTTTTGCTGTTAAAATTAGAAAGACCAATATGAGTTTGAACAGCATGACTAGGAAAAGTAGATGATCAATTCTTATGCTTAGAAATGCAATTGCCTCTCTGGAACCAGGATTTCTTATTTCCACATCTTACATCTTCTTGCACTTATTATAATAAAGACAATAAAGCAGAAAGAAAGAGGGTGAGGGCTGAGAGGAAATAATGGAATATTTTAGTGTAGTATGCTTTCGATTTTAATATTTTTCTCTTTGTATTATAAATTTAGTTATTAGAAAATTGACAAAATACATTTGGTTTTTTGAGGGGTTTTCAAGTGAATTTTTGATTCTCATATCTGTTGATTTGTTGCTCATCCAGAAGACAGAAAAAGTATTGGAAACCAAAAGGAAAATCCAGGCAGTATACATATGCTTAAAAATTTGTCACTAAAATTTAGCACATATCTATTGCACTGATAGACCAAACTCATTTGTTCAGATCTGAAACTTGGCAAAGGTGTCTTTCACGAGACCAAGGAATCCTTCAATTTTTAATAATAATTAGCATTCCTGTTCTAACAATCATAACTGGATGAAAAATATTATTTTGGGGCACACATAGGAAACAACTGGTTTCCATTCTTTCTGCCATCTCGTTGGAGAATCTCAGTGGTTTCTGGCCCAGGATTGATTTTCTTTCCACCAGTTTCATGGGCATTTTTCCCATATAATCATCGGGAGGATGGATCTGTCACTCACAGAAGCTGCATTCACATGTTTCTGGGTTTTCACACAGGGAACATTTCACGGCCCACAAGTGGGAGAACTGAGGTTCAAAAGCCACACCCCTGCCCCCTGCCACCATAACAATTCACATCGTTTCTCCATGACCCTAAGGAAAACTTCCCAAGGATGCCATCTCCCCTTCTGGGGGCTCCACGTCTGTAGAGGAGCACCTTGCTCTGAGTCTGTTAGGCTCTGATCTAGAAATCAGAAATTTGCCTCAGTGACCCCCATGCATTTCTAAATGTTTCCTTGTTTTGACTGTTTATCAGAGATTTATTACAGATCAGCAAAGAGCTGTCTGTCCCACCTGCCTGAAAGGGATATTTAAAACCTTGAGTATTTTACTCGTACCCAGCACTAATAAGAACTGAAAGATCACATAGGCAGAGAGGACTTTCCCATATGTACATTTTATAAAAAATTAATTTCACCTCAAATCAGACCACCCAGACAGAAAAAAAATGCCTCCTGTATTAAATGAGGCGTGGAAGAGACACTTCTAATTAAAGTTTGAGTCCTCCATCCGGGTCTGTGTTAAAGAAGTGAGTATTTTATTTTAACATGTGGTTTTGCTATGGATATTTCGTAAAGATAACATGAGGTTTTGCTTAACACTATAATGTACTTTAATATTTATTTCCATAGAGCCTGGGTTCAGGGCCTGAAGCTTTTTTGAAAAAAGAGCTATAAAAATCCCAGCTATAATCACTCCATTAGGATGACTTTTTAAATTGTTCACAAGAGAATATTATTTAAAATTGCACCCAATGTCTTAAGAAAACATACTTCTTAAGTTAGGATAACCGGGTTATAAACATCTGTAAAATTACACAAAATGTTTTTTAAAAACATACTTTGAAAGTTAGAATAACCTGGTCATCAACATTTGTTTCTGTGTTTCATCAGAAATCTCTGGAGTTCAGGATTCTAGGGAATTAGAGAAGCGAAGATCTGGAACATTCTTGAGCGAGGTTTGCTCTGAGGCCGGAGTGCAAGTTGTCTTCGTTCAAGCACTTCCCATGGTGGGATATTGATCAGAAGCTACATACATGTTTTCACTTGATGTCCTGACTGTTCCAATGAATTAAATGTATTTCAAATAGATAAGCTAGAAGATGGGTTTTTAAATATGCAGAACAACAGAGCAGGAAGTCCATATGGCATAGAATAAAGACACACACACTTCTGAAAACTTAAAAGGCTGTCATCCGCTAAGCCTGCCCATAATAGCCACTCTCAAGCATAATTGCCACCCGTGTGTCCGTGATGAAAAGTACATCACGCTGGCCAGGAAATTGGCTTAAACTACAACAAGAAAGATTTAGATTAGCTGAGGGAGAACTTTCTGCCCAAGCGACTCTGGGTTATGAGGTGGGTGAGGGCCTGGGCTGCTCTATGAGCTGGGCCACCTGTCAGAATCCCTTCTCTTCTTCTTTTCTTTGGGCTTCAAACTTCTCGCGGAGCTGTGGAGTAGATGGCTTGTTACCGTCTACAGTAACATGCGGAAAAACGAATTTTAAGAAATGTGTTGTTTCCTCGCTTTCTATTTGTGGAACTGTGATGTATTCTGATGGAGTAACACACAAGGACTGCGACCTGCTCAGCCAGGGGTCCTCAAACTATCATCCGCAGGCCACCGTCAGGTTTTTTTGCCTCCGCTGCCTGTCCTGTTTAGCAAAGGGCTCATCCCCAGCCGCAAAATCTGTTAGCGGAAAAACCATTGGTTGCATTCCCAAACAAAACATGTGGATTCACTAGAAAAGTTGCAAAAGGAGTTCCGATTCAGATTTAAAGAGCTTCATCTCTGTGAACAGGACATACAGCTTTTCCATAACCTATTTTCTATTGACATTGAAAATGTGGAGGTCAGTCCCTAAAGTCGCCACCCTGTTGCCCTTCTGCCAGCTGCTCCAGCACCACTTCAGGCCGGCATCTCCTGTAGGCAGAAGCCAGGTGCTGATGGGTGCAGCAGGGGTGGCCAAGCACTCCTGCAGTTCCGGCTCTGACTCTGCACGGGCAGTGGCTTTCCGGCTTCTCCATGGGGTTGGCCTGCGGCACCTGGATGCTCTAAGAATGTTTCCACTGTTGCTCAGAGGACACACGCAGTGGGATTCAGAATTCCTGGAGAATTGCCTTTGAGAGAAGCTGGAAGTATTTCTTTAAATTCCATCTCTTAGTTTTTCAAAGAAACATTAAGAAACCATGAACAACATTAGTAATGAAGAGTTTGACTGCCACTTGCTTGATGAAGGTTTTACTGCCAAGGACATTCTGGACCAAAAAATCAATGAAATTTCCTCTTCTGATGATAAGGATGCCTTCCACGTAGCAGACCTCAGAAATGTTCTGAAGAAACACCGAAGATGGCTAAAAGCTCTTCCTCGTGTCACTCCCTTTTATGCAGTCAAATGTAATGACAGTAGAACCATTGTGAAGACCCTCACTGTCATTGGGACAGGATTTGATTGTGCTAGCAAGACTGAAATACAATTGGTGCAAAGTCTCGGGGTGCCTCCAGAGTGGGTTGTCTATGCAAATCCTTGTAAACAAATGTCTCAAATTAAGTACCCTGCCAATAATGGGGTCCAGATGATGACTTTTGACAGTGAAGTTGAGTTGATGAATGTTGCCAGAGCACATCCAAAGGCCAGGTTGGTTTTGCAGATTGCCACTGATGATTCCAAAGCAGTCTGTCGACTCAGTGTTAAATTTGGTGCCACACTCAAAACCAGCAGACTTTTTTGGAACAGGCAAAAGAGCTAAATATTGATGTCATTGGTGTCAGCTTCCACGTAGAAAGTGGCTGTACTGATCCTGAGACCTTCGTGCAGGCACTTTCTGATGCCCACTGTGTCTTTGACATGGGAGCTGAGGTTGGTTTCAGCATGTACCTGCTTGATATTGGTGGTGGCTTTCCTGACTCTGAGGATGTGAAGCTTAAATTTGAAGAGATCACTGGTGTAATCAACCCAGCATTGGACAAGTACTTTCCATCAGACTCTGGAGTGA
>CAUYRH010087730.1:0-12785 GCA_963574655.1 Perodicticus potto
CCAGGGTGACAGCTTGAGGCTCTTTCTCCAAAAAAAAAGCTGCGTATGGCGGGTACCTGTAGTCCCGGCTACTAGGCAGACTGAGGCAGGAGGATCACTTGAAACCATGAGTTTGAGATTGCTGTCAGTGAAGCTGAAGGCTGGCACTCTAGCACAGGTGACAGAGTGATACTCTGTTTAAAGAAAAAAAAAGAGATAGTCTCCGCGCCTGTGGCTCAAGCAGCTAAGGTGCCAGCCACATACACCTGAGCTGGTGGTTTCGAATCCAGCCTGGGCCCGCCAAACAACAATGATGGCTGCAACCAAAAAAATAGGTGGGCATTGTGGCGGGCACCTGTAGTCCCAGCTACTTGGGAGTCTGAGGCAGGAGACTCGCTTGAGCCCAGGAGTTGGAGGTTGCTGTGAGCTGTGATGTCACGGCACTCCACCCAGGGGGGCAGGTTGAGGCTCTGTCTCAAAAAAAAAAAAAAAAAAATGGGGAAAAATAGAATGCAGAAAATGGAGTGCAAGACTACAAGGAGAAAATTCCTTGAAAAGGCGAAGGAGATTCCATCCAGAATACAAAAAGAGGGTTGGTTGTTTCATGAAAATACAATCCCTGGACAGTAGAGAAACACCAACTCTCAAGCTGAGGGTGAGCTGAGAAACCAAAGACTGACTCAGGCAAGACCAGCAAGATGAGTTAGGTGCGTTTATCAGAAGTTACTTGCTCCCCAGAAGCATAGGAATTTTTTCCATAGGAGCTTCTTTTTTTTTGAGACAGAGCCTCAAGCTGTCACCCTGGATAGAGTGCGGTGGCATCACAGCTCACAGCAACCTCCAATTCCTGGGCTCAAGCAATTCTCCTGCCTCTGCTTCCCAAGTAGCTGGGACTACAGGCGCCTGCCATAACGCCCGGCCGTTTTTTGGTTGCAGCCGTCATTGTCATCATTGTTGTTTGGCGGGTCCAGGCTGGATTTGTACCCACCAGCTTAGGTGTACGTGGCTGACGCCTTAGCCCGTTCAGCCACAGGCACCGAGCCTCCATAGGAGCTTCTTACCTGCAAAATCAGCATCCAGGCAGATGTGGTGTTGCCTTAATTCTCTTCCTTTTTTTTTTTTTTTTTTGAGACAGAGCCTCAAGCTGTCACCCTGGATAGAGTGCTGTGGACATCACAGCTCACAGCAACCTCTTATTCCTGGGTTCAAGCGAGTCTCCTGTCTCCGCCTCCCAAGTAGCTGGGACTACAGGCGTCTGCCACAACGTCCAGCCATTTATTTTTTATTTTGGTTGCAGCCATCATTATTGTTTGGTGGGCCCAGGCTGAATTCGAACCTGCCAGCTCAGGTGCACATGGCTGGCGCTTTAGCTGCTTGAGCCACAGGTGCCGAGCCCTTAATTCTCTTCCTAATGAGTCATACAAAGTTTTTTTTTTTTTTTTTTTCAGTTTTTGGCTGGGGCCATATTTGAACCCGCCACCTCCAGTATATGGGGCCGGCACCCTACTCCTTTGAGCCACAGGCACTGCCCACAGTCATACAAAGTTTTTACATTTTTTATTTTATTTTATTTTTATTTTTAGACAAAATCTCATTTTGCGGCCCTTGGTAAAGTGCCGTAGCGTCATAGCTCACAGCACCTCAAACTCTTGGGCTCAAGCAATTCTCTTGTTAAGTAGCTGTGACTACAGGCCACCCACCACAACACCTGGCTATTTTTAGAGAGGAGGTCTTGCACTGGCTCAGGCTGGTCTTGAACCTGTGAGCTCAGGCAATCCACTTGCCTCAGCTTTCCAGAGTGCTAGGATTTACAGGCACCCCTCTGGTCTCCAGAGTTTTTACATTGTATCTTTACTTGTTCACAGTGGAACACAACACAGTATGCTGTCATGCAACCCATGTTAATGATACCACGATTTTCAACCAGGTGGAGATTTTAGTATTACAATGAGCTAAAGGGCATTATAGGACAACCAAAGCAGCTCTAAAGCAGTCAGGACCCATCTGTGTAGGCCAATTTGAGGCTTTAAGAAAATGCTGAGGCACCCAGCAAAGTGCTGGGCACTATTCCAGGGCCCAGTAGTTTCCTTGGTACCTGATTAATCTGTTTTGTAACCATTTTGTTGAGCATTCCAGGTTAGCACCGGGTTTCTGATATGTGGTGGGAAATTTGCATTTTCCCCTCATTGGTTCAGGATAGAAACTTAAGACACATTATTATTTCCGACAGCAGAAAATCTAGAGAGTATGGGTACAGAGGTGTGGAGATTTGGTAGTGGAAATCTGCGAGACAATGTTTAAGTGCTTCTTTTTTTCCCACTAAGTATAAGATCAAGTCATTAGCTGAGGTGAGGAGAGAGGGCAATGTTGGACTTTTGAGAAGTAGAAACTTTATTTGAGTTAATTCAGAATGGAAGAGGAAAGAATAGATACTGGGTAAATGCAGGAAGCTTGCAGAACAGTGGAGTGGCATTCATTCATTCGTTCAATGAATACTCACTGACAATCTACTACGTTTCTTGCAGTGTCCTGGGGGTGATAATACATCATATGAATAAAATAAATTCTGAGTTTTGTATTTTCTTTCTAATACAGGTAATTTAATTACAACTTGCTTTAATCACATTTCAGTTTTTTTTGTTTGTTTATTTGGTTTTTTTTTTCTTTTTGAGACAGAGCCTCAAGCTGTCACCCTGGACTGAGTGCCGTGGCATCACAACTCACAGCAACCTCCAACTCCTGGGCTCAAGCGATTCTCCTGCCTCCACCTCCAAGTAGCTGGGACTACAGGCGCCCACCACAACGCCTGACCATTTTTTGGTTGCAACCGTCATTGTTTGGCGAGCCCCGGCGGGATTCCAACCTGCCAGCTCAGGTGTATGTAGCTGGCGCCTTAGCCACTTGAGCCACAGGCGCCGAGCCCATATTCCATTCCGGTTTATGGATGCTATCAGTTCTCCTTGACTGAACTTGACTATTTCTCTTTCTTTTTTTGGTAGAGACAGAGTCTCACTCTATTGCCCTCAGTAGATTGCTGTGGCGTCACACAGCTCACAGCAACCTCCAACTCCTGGGCTTAGGCGATTCTCTTGTCTCAGCCTCCCGAGTAACTGGGACAACGGGCGCCCTCCACAACTCCCAGCTATTTTTTTGTTGCAGTTTGGCTGGGGCCGGGTTTGAACCCGCCACCCTCAGTATATGGAGCCGTGCCCTACTCAATAAGCCACAGGCGCCGCCCCTATTTCTCTCTTTTTTTTAATTTTTAAAGTTTTTATTTTTTTTGTTTTTGTGAACCTGGGTATTTCTCAATCTATCATCACTAAGATATTTACAAGTGATGATTTAGGGTGGTTAAATTTTCTTTTTTTTTCGTGTCAGACAGGTAACATGCTGACATCCTAACAAATCTTGTTAGGATGCGCATGAAAACCCAAGCATCATGCTCCTGAACTGCAAAAGGATCCGGGTAGTTACTTTTTTTTTTTTTTGAGACATGAGCTTCACGCTGTTGCCCTTGGTAGAATGACGTAGCATCACAGCTCACAGCAACCTCCAACTCCTGGGTTAAAGCGATTCTCCAGCCTCTGCCTCACAATTAGCTGGGACTACAGGCGCCCGCCACAATGTCTGGCTATTTTTTTGGTTGCAGCCTTTATTGTTGTTTGGTGGGCCCAGGCTGGATTCGAACCTGCCAGCTCAGGTATATGTGGTTGGTACCTTAGCCGCTTGAGCCACAGGCGCCGAGTCGAGCCTGGGGTAATTAAAAAAAATTTTTTTTTTTTTGAGACGGCGCCTCAAGCTGTCACCCTGGATAGAGTGCTGTGGCATCACAGCTCACAGCAACCTCCAATTCCTGGGCTCAAGCGAGTCTCTTGCCCCCGCCTCCCAAGTAGCTAGGACTACAGGCACCCGCCACAACGCCCGGCCATGGTTTGGTTGCAGCCGTCAATGTTGTTTGGCGGCCTGGGCTGGATTCGAACCCACCAGCTCAGGTGTACTTGGCTGGCGCCTTAGCCGGTTGAGCCACAGGCACCGAGCCAGGGGAGTAATTAAATTTTGACAGTTCTCCTATTCAGATTTTAAAAATTGTGGACAGCTACTATGGTCATGGTAATTTTTTCTCAATACGGGTAAAAACCAGAAGGTTCTGGATTCAAGTTTCCAGTTTGGACGGAGTCCAGCTCTAACTGCTTATTGGTTGTATGCGTTTAGATCATTTAATTTATTTGAGCCTCAGGCTCCTCATTTTAAACGGGCATCTGAAGAGCATATATTGATATCTCGTAGGAATGGGAATGTTGTATGTTCTAATGAGATGCATCCAAAGTGCCCAGAACAGGATTGGACGTGGCGTTACAGCTCACAGCAACCTCAAACTCTTGAGAGTAAGCCATTCTCTTGCCTCAGACTCCCAGGTAGCTGGGACTAGAGGCGCCCGCCACAATGCCTGAGTGTTTTTGTGGCAGTTTGGCCTCGGATGGGTTCAAACCCGCACCCTGGGTATATGAGATCGGAGCCCTACCAACTGGGCCGCAGGTGCCGCCCTGCCCCCCCACCCCCCGCCTTTTTTTTTTTTTTAAGAGATGAGGTTCTCGCTGTGGCTCAGGCTGGTCTCGAAATCCTGAGCTCAGGCAATCCACTCACCTCAGCCTACCAGGGTACCTTTATTGTAGATTTTCCACACCTTGCTGACTGTGGAAACCATCTATTTTCACAGCTTTGTTCTCTATAAATGAACAAATGATCAGAAGATAGAACTATGTTGTGTATCATTAAAGGAGGTGATTAGGCTATAATTTCTAATTTCTTTTCTTTCTTTTTTTTTTTTTTTTTTAAGACAGAGTCTCACTATGTCGCCCTTGGTAGAGTGCCATGGCGTCACAGCTGCTCACAGCAACCTCAAACTCCTGGGCTTAAGTGATTCTCTTGCCTCAAAATCCCAAGTAGCTGGGACTACAGGAGCCTGCCACAACACCCAGCTATTTTTTTTTTTTGTTTTTAGAAACAGAGTCTCACTTTGTGGCACTTGTGTCACAGCAACATCCAACTCCTGGGCTTTGACAAGTCTCCTGCCTCAGCCTCCCAAGTAGCTGGGACTACAGGCGCCCACCATAATGCCTGGCTATTTTTTTGTTGCAGTTCAGCCGGGCCGGGTTTGAACTCACCACCCTCAGTATATGGGTCCGGTGCCCTACTCACTGAGCCCCAGGCACCGCCCAACCCCCCGGGGTATTTTTTGTTGCAGTTGTCATTGTTGTTTAGCAGGCCTGGGGCTGGCGCCAACCCACCAGCTTAGGTGTATGTAGCTGGTGCCCTACTCACTGAGCTATGGACACCAAGCCTCTCATTTCTTTTTCTTTCTTTTTTTTTTTTTTTTGAGACAGAGCCTCAAGCTGTCACCCTGGAGAGAGTGCCATGGCATCACAGCTCACAGCAAACTCCAACTCCTGGGCTCTAGTGAGTCTCCTGCCTCCGCCTCCTAAGTAGCTGGGACTACAGGCACCCGCCACAGCCATTTTTTGGTTGCAGCCGTCATTGTCGTTTGGCGGGCCCGGGCTGGATTTGAACCCACCAGCTCAGGTGTACGTGAGCCACAGGCACCGAGCCTCATTTCTTTTTCTTTTCTTTTCTTTTCTTTTCTTTTCTTCCCTCCCTCCCGTTCTTTCTTTCTTTTTTTGAGACAGAGTTTGCTCTATTGCCTTGTCTAGAGTGCAGTGGTGTCATAGCTCACACTAAGCTCACAGTCTCCTGGGCTCAAGCAACCCTCTAGCCTCAGCTTCCTGAGTAGTGTGGGGACCACAGGCCTGCACTACCATACCAGGGTAAACATTCTATTTTTTTGTAGATGTGGAGTCCTTCTCTTCTTTAGCTGGTCTTGAAGCTGCTAGGAATCCTCCTGCTTTGGCCTTAGGCTAGAATTTCTGATTTGCAAGTTCAAGGATTTGATTCTAGGCTCGGAGCCTGTGGCTCAAGCGGCTAAGGCGCCAGTCACGTACACCTGAGCTGGCGGGTTTGAATCCAGCCTGGGCCCGCCAAACAACAATGATGGCTGCAACCAAAAAGAAATGGCCGGGCATTGTGGCGGGCGCTTGTAGTCCTAGCTACTTGGGAGGCGGAGGCAGGAAACTCGCTAGAGCCCAGGCATTGAAGGTTGCTGTGAGCTGTGATGCCACTGCACTCTATCCAGGGTGACAGCTTGAGGCTCTGTCTCAAAAAAAAAAAAAAAGAAAGAAAGAAAGAAAGAAAGAAAAGAAATATATAATAGTATTCCTATAGAAAAATTGGATTCAGAAACAAAATTACCAGAAAGTTGCTTCAGGGGTGGAATTGGTGTAAAGGGAGTCAGACAATCTTATTTTGTTGTTGTTTGAGACAGTCTCATTCTGTGACCCTGGGTAGAGTGCTATGGCGTCATAATAGTTTACAGCAAACTCAGTGTCGTGGACTAAAGTAATTCTCTTGCCTCAGCTTCTGAGTAGCTGGGACTTCAGCCTCTCAAGTAACTAGGACTACAGGCACCTGTCACAATGCCCAGCTAGCTATTTTTCTGTTGCAGTTGTCATTGTTTTTTTCTGCAGTTTGGCCAGGGCCAGGTTCGAACCTGCCACCCTCGGCATATGGGGCCAATGCCCTACTCACTGAGCCACAGGCACTTTTTTTTTTTTTTTTTTTTTTGCAGTTTTGCGGTTGTCATTCTGCTCATTTTTGCTTAGCTGGCCCAGTCTGGATTGTAACCTGCCAGCCACCGCGTGTGTGGCTGGCGCTGTAACCACTGTGCTATGGGAGCTGAGCCTAGTTTTTCTTTCTTTTTTTTTTTTTTTGAGACAGAGCTGTCACCCTGGGTAGAGTGCTATCGCATCACAGCTCACAGCAACCTCCAACTCCTGGGCTCCTGCCTTTGCCTCTCAAGTAGCTGGGACTACAGGCGCCCACCACAACGCCCGGCCATTTTTTGGTTGCAGCCGTCATTGCTGTTTGGTGGGCCCAGGCTGGATTCGAACCCGCCAGCTCAGGTGTACGTGGCTGGCGTCTTAGCCGCTTGAGCCATAGGCGCCAAGCCTTCACCATGGCTTTTAAATCCAGCCACCTATCCTTATCACCTTCTATTCCTAAGAGCACCAGAGTTCCTTGATAATTCTCCAAACATATTGCTACCCCCCCATACACATAATTCTCCTGCTATTGTATTTGCTTAATTTGTCACCTCTTCCTGGAACTCACTTCTATTTGCACAAAATGGAATTAAGAGATAATATCGTCTAGATGTGGCAGGGTGACCCATAGTTACATTTGCCTTACTTCAGCCCCTCAAACCCTAAACTTTTTGTCACTTCAAGGACTCTCTACAAGGTTCCCTTTACCAACAACATTCTTCACTTGTCCAGTTCCTTCCTCAATCTTCAGGGTTCTTCCTTTAAAGAAAGTCCCTTTATTATCTCTCTTCTAGCATCTTGTTCTTTCTTTTCTTTTTTTGGAGACAAACTCTCACTTTGTCACTCTTGGTAGAGTGCCGTGGCGTCAGAGCTCACAACAACCTCCAGCTCCTGGGCTTAGGCGATTCTCCCAAGTAGCTGGGACTATAGGTGCCCTCCATGATGCCTGGCTATTTTTGTTGTTGTTGCAGTTTGGCTGGGGCTGAGTTTGAACCTGCCACCCTCGGTATATAGGGCCAGTGCCCTCCTCATTGAGCCACAGGCGCAGCCTTAGCATCTTGTTCTTTTTTTCTTTCATAGCACTTACCAAAATCTATAATTATAAATTTAATTATTCATTTATTGTTTAATCCTGTGCTAGACTAGACTGTAAACTTGTAGACAGTGTTCATGTCTGTTTGTTATTCACTCTATTTTTCAGTGCCTATGGCTTCTCAGCTTTTTGCCTAAGATCAAGTGTATTTTTTTCAGTGCCTAGTGCAGTGATAGGCCTTTGTAAACATGAATATTTGCTGAATGCATAGATAATTGAATGGGTTATAAAGCATAGGACTCATGGTCTGTCATCCACAAAATCTATGTTCTCAATACTTCGCTGCTGCAACTTAGACCTGACACTCCCCAAAGAACACTGGTTCTTCCAAGTGGCATCCTTCTTGTTCACTTCATAGATGAGTGCCTGTCGTGGCCTGCCAAATAGCAATGAGAACTACAACCAAAATTGTTCTGTGTCAATTTTTTTTTTTGAGGGATTCTCACTTTGCCACCCTCGGTAGAGTACCATGGCATCATCATTCCTCACAGCACCCTCCAACTCTTGGGCTCAAGTGATCCTCTTGCCTCAGCCTCTGACTAGTTGGGACTACTGGTTCCCACCATAGTGCCCAGCCATTTTTTTTTATTTATTTATTTTTATTTTTTAGACAGAGTCTCAAGCTTTCGCCCTGGGTAGAGTGCTTTGGCCTCATAGCTCAGCAACTTCAAACTCTTGGGTTTAAGCGATCTCTTGCCTCAGTCTCCCAAGTAGCTGGGACTACAGGTGCCCGCCACAACACGTGGCTACTTTTTGGTTGTAGTTGTCATAGTTGCTTGGCAGGCCCAGGCTGGATTCGAACCTGCCAGCTCTGGTGTATGTGGCTGGCGCCCTAGCTGCTGAGCTACAGGCGCTGAGCCCCAGCCATTTTTAGAGACAGGGTCTCGCTCTTGCTCAGACTGGTCTTGAACTCCTGAGCTCAAATAATCCGTTCATTTAGACCTCCCAAAGTGCTAGGATCACAGGCTGTGAGCCACTGCCTAGTTTTAATTACTCTTTACTAGCTGTGTCCCTTCCCTTCTGTCTAATAAATGGAAGTCAAGGAGAGTCCACACCAAGAAAAGAAGTCATTGCTCTGGAGTCCAAGTCAGGCAGGGCTTGAATCCTAGCCCCGCTGCTGACTAGCTGGTGATCTTAACTTAACCCTAGGTTATTATTATTATTTTTTAACTTCCCTGAGGCTCAGGGTTCATGTTTACGAAGATTGTAGAGACAGAGTCTCACTTTATCGCCCTCGGTAGAGTGCCATGGCATCACACAGCTCACAGCAACTTCCAGTTCCTGGGCTTAGGCGATTCTCCTGCCTCAGCCTCCCGAGTAGCTGGGACTACAGACACCTGCCACAATGCCCGGCTATTTTCTTGTTGCAGTTCGGCGGGGCCGGGTTTGAACCCCTCAGCTTCGGTACATGGGGCTGGCGCCCTACTCACTGAGCCACAGGCGCCGCCCGTTTATGTAGAATTTTAACTAGCACGGAGTAGTACTATCTTGGTAGGTTGACCCAGGGCGTTGGTTCACACTGCCCCCTAGAGGACATTTGTTTCTGAGTAACAGACTTGGACTCCCAGGAGCATTGGAGGATCTTTGTGAGCTTCTGAGAGGCACTGGAGAAAGAGGGCTCCAGATCAGCCCAGTCAGGGTTGGCTCCAGCAGCGGGCCACAGGTACAAAGTTCAGCGGTCTAGACGAGAGCAGAACATACATTGACAAGGTCAGCAATTCTTGAGCAGCAGAGTGACAGTGGGAGTAAAATTATTTCTGAGAATTGGAAAGGGGACCTGGTTGAAAGTTTGCCTTTAGTGTTACTTAAGGATGCGATGGGTTGTTCAGAGCTTGCATATTCAGAATATTGCTAAATGTGTGCTTCATTTATGTTAATCATAGGTGAATTCAGGGTTATTTCCAAGTTACATATAAAGTGGAGATAACAAGTATCTACTTTTTAAGGTTGTTTTGAGGATCCAATGAGAAAACAGATTCATGGAAAGCACTAATATGGCACCCGATTACATAATAATTGCTCAATAAACAGCAACTGCTGGCTGGGTTCGGTGGCTCAAGCCTGTAATCCTGACACTCTAGGAGGACGAGGAGGGTGGATTGCTTGAGCTCAGAAGTTGGAGACCAGCCTGAGCAACAGCAGACCCCGTCTCTTAAAAAAAAAAAAAGAAAGAAAAGAAAAGAAAAATTAGCTGGAAGTCCCATCTACTTGGAAGGCTGAGGCAAGAGGTTTGCTTGAGCACAGGAATTTAAAGTTGCTGTGAGCTAGGACACCATGGGATTATACCCAGGGCAATAGAGTGAGACCTGTCAAACAAACAGAAACTGCTATGATTGTTGCAAATAAGGCAGGCTCTCCGCTTTCTTTTCTTTTACTATGTGGCAAATTTATTCTCTAATAGTAGAGATTCAGAAAAACATGGATTAGGGCAGTCCTGTGGCTCAAGGAGTAGAGCACGGGCCCCATATACTGGAACTGGTGGGTTCAAACTCTGCCCCAGCCAAAACTGAAAAAAAAAGAAAGAAAAACATGGATTAGAGCAAGAATATGTTCAAATTACATACTTTTTTGTAGGCAGTTCTTTGTTATTTTGGTCTAATAATAAAATATTCTGTTAATAAATTAAATTTATATAGTTAAATATATTTAAAATTCATTAATAGATGACAATGTGATTATTAAAGGATTGCTAGTGGCCAAGGGTGAGGGTGGGGTCAAAATTGATTGACAAAGGCAAATGGAACCTTTGTTTTTTTCCTTTTTTTTGGAGACAGAGTTTCACTTTATCACACTTGGTGGAATGCCGTGGCATCATAGCTCACAGCAACCTCCAAATCCTGGGCTTAAGCAATTCTCTTGCCTCAGCCTCCCAAGTTAAATGGAATCTTTTGGGGGTGAAAGAAATGTTCTGTGTCTCAATTATGGTCATGATTATATGGATATATATTTATCAAAATGCATCATACTGTATAATCAGTGTTTTACTGTATGTGATTATGACTCTAGCCTGGCCACAGTGCTGGGTTCTTTTTTTTTTTTTTTTAGTGCTGGGTTCTTGAAATACAAATTGAAATTGAAATAAATATGATTCTTAACCTCAAGCAGCGGATTACTGTCAAGTAAAAGAGACAAACACATAAACATAGTTTGTCCTTTAACAAATTAAGTTTATATATGCATATACACACACACAAACACACACACACATATATTTTGATACAGAGTCTTGCTCTGTTGCCCAGGCTAGAGTGTCTGTTATGGGGTCAGGCTTGCTCACAGCAACCTGGATTCAAGTGATCCTATTGCCTCAGCCTCCCAAGTAGCTGGGACTACAGGCACCATCACAATGCCCAGCTAATTTTTCTATTTTTAATAGAGACAGGGACATGCTCTTGCTCAGGCTGGTCTCAAAACTCCTGAGTTCAAGGGATCCTCCCACCTTGGCCTCCCAGGGTGCTAGGATTACAGGGGTGAGCCATCAACCCTGGCTGCTAATATCTTCCTTTTCATATTATTTGGATTCACGGCATATTTATAGATTCAGCTTGTTCAAGTTGATTATAGTCATTGGTTTCCTCCTCCAAGTTGTTATGCCTTGACTGTCTCTGGGTGTGAAAACTTTCTTATCAAACTGTCCTTATTGCCTCCTCCAACTCTATATCTGAAATCTCTAAGCATTGCTGCTGCTCATCAGTAATGAGATGTACCAGGAGTTTTTCTGCCTGGAGATTGGTTATTGGCTGCCCTTTCAGTGAAGGTTAACAGGAGTTAACCTTGTTGAGTATCTGCAAGCCCAAGAACAAAGCAAATCATTAACCATTTTATGGGCTGAGCAGAAACCTTTTAGAATCATGAGTTCAATTTAACTCTAACCTCATTATTTTTATCTTAATCTAATACAAATAATTCTAAGTGAAAATGGAAATCCTACGTAAAAATCCGAATAATTTAATTTTTTTTTTCTGGGGCTGGGTTTGAACCCGCCACCTCCAGCATATGGGGCCGGCGCCCTACCCCTTTGAGCCACAGGCACCGCCCTGAATAATTTAATATTATAATCTCCTTTCTCCAACATTCCTGATACTTCTTATACTGCCTTCTTTTTTTTTTTTTTTTTTTGAGACAGAGACTCAAGCTGTCACCCTGGATAGAGTGCTGTGACATCACAGCTCACAGCAACCTCCAATTCCTGGGCTCAAGTGAGTCTCCTGCCTCCTCCTCCCAAGCAGCTGGGACTACAGGCGCCTGCCACAGCGCCCAGCCATTTTTTGGTTGCAGCCGTTGTCGAACCCGCCAGCTCAGGTGTACGTGGCTAGCGCCTTAACCCGTTGCGCCGAGCCATTTTTTTGGAGAGAGAATCTCATTTTGTCACCCTCGGTAGAGTGCCAGGGCATCATAGCTCACAGCAGTCTCAAACTCTAGAGCTTAAGTGATTCTATTTTTTTTTTAATTTTTCTTTTTGAGACAGAGTCTTACTATGTTGCTCTCAGAAGAGTGCTATGATGTCACAGCTCACAGCAACCTCTAATTCTTGGGCTTAAGCATTCTCTGGCCTCAGCCTCCCAAGTAGCTGGGACTACAGGCACCCACCACAATGCCTGGCTATTTTTATAGATAGGTCTCTCTCTCTGGCTCAGGCTGGTCTCAAACCTGTGAGATCAGGCAATTCACCCGCCTCAGCCTCCCAGAGTGTGTGAGCCACCGCACCCGGCCTTGCCTCATATTTTTTTGTTTGTTTGTTTTTGCCTCATATATATATATATATATATAGTAGAGACAGAGTCTCACTTTACCGCCCTGGGTAGAGTGCCGTGGCATCACACAACTCACAGCAACCTCCAACTCCTGGGCTTAGGTGATTCTCTCTTTTTTTTTTTTTAAATACATGTATTTTATTATTCTTCATTACATTATTTCCACCCCCCCACCCGTCTGTGATAAGACAGAATTGATTTACAGAAAAGAATACAGAAAACACCAAAGCTCCTGGTAGTGGGAGAGATTTCAAGTAGGGAGAGAGAAGCTCTCTCCGTTCCTCTCCCGGTCTTTCCCCGTCTCCT
>CAUYRH010087731.1:0-36134 GCA_963574655.1 Perodicticus potto
GGAGACTTAGTGAGGACCGTGGGAGACTTAGTGAGGACTGTGGGGAGACTTAGTGAGGACCGTGGGAGACTTAGTGAGGACGGTGGGGAGACTTAGTGAGGACTGCGGGGAGACTTAGTGAGGACCGTGGGGAAGACTTAGTGAGGACAGTGGGGAGACTTAGTGAGGACCGTGGGGAGACTTAGTGAGGACCGTGGGAGACTTAGTGAGGACCGTGGGGAGACTTAGTGAGGACTGTGGGAGATTTAGTGAGGACCGTGGGAGATTTAGTGAGGACCGTGGGAGACTTAGTGAGGACTGTGGGGAGACTTAGTGAGGACCGTGGGAGACTTAGTGAGGACCGTGGGGAAGACTTATTGAGGACCATGGGAGACTTAGTGAGGACCGTGGGAGACTTAGTGAGGACCGTGGGGAGACTTAGTGAGGACTGTGGGAGACTTAGTGAGGACCGTGGGGAGACTTAGTGAGGACTGTGGGAGACTTAGTGAGGACTGTGGGGAGACTTAGTGAGGACCGTGGGAGACTTAGTGAGGACCGTGGGGAAGACTTATTGAGGACCATGGGAGACTAAGTGAGGACCGTGGGAGACTTAGTGATGACCGTGCGCAGACATATTGAGGACTTTGGGAGTCTTTGTGAGGACCGTGGGGAGTCTTAGTGTGGACCGTGGGATTCTTTGTGATGACCGTGGGGAGACTTAGTGAGGACCATGGGAGACTTAGTGAGGACTGTCGGGGAGGAGTGAGGACTGGGTGCCCTGGACGAGTTCTTTAGTACTTGTGCAGATTTTTCACACCAGAGAATTGGTTCAAAGACGTGACTGTTTTAGGGGTCATGAAAGGCAGGTTCTTCTGTGTTGGAAAGACGGTAGAATAATGAAAAGGAGAAAACTAGAACTGATCTTGTGAAGCTGAGCTAACTGTACAGGTACACAGTGGCTAATGGGCTCATCTTGAAATTACGATCTTCCATTCACCAGTGACACTAATGTAGGAATAAAATGCAAGCTTTGCACTTACACAGAGAACCAATAATAGGCTCATATTCAGAGTAACAGCCTAAAACTCTAAGAAAAAAGGTAGACAACTCAATAAAAATCCAAAATAGGCAAAAAATCCAAAATGGGACATTATTAAAGAGGATATTGAAAGGTCAATTCCTATGGACTAAATTGTATCCCACAATTAACAGCCTAGGTCCCTAATTCCAGTGTGACTGTGTTTGGAGACAGGCCCTTCAAGGAGGTAATTATGGTGAAAGGGGATTGTGAGGCTGAGGCCCTGACCTGACAGGACTAGCGTCCTTATAGGAAGGAGAAGCGAGACCAGGAGTGAGCACACTCAGAGGACAGGCCACGCGAGGACGCCACCTGCCAAGGGGAGAGGCCTCAGGAGGAACTAGTCCCTGGTCCCTCATCCCGGACATCCAGAGTCCAGAGGAGAGAAAATAAATCTCTGTTGTGAAAGCCGCTCAGTCTGCAGTGTACAGTGACGGCAGCCACCAAACTAATATGTCAATGAACCCAGGAAAAGATGTTCCTTCTCACTAATAAGGAAATGCAAGTTAAATAAGATGAGCCAAACATTCAGCAGAATGACTAAAATTAGAATAGCCAACTATGCTACGTGTCAGCAGGTATGCAGAGTAACAGTCGACTTTACACGCTGCTCAGCGGGTACACACTGGGATAAACATTTGCAGAACTGTCTGGTTTATCAAGTAGAACATAATGTAGGTCAAAAGAAACCAGACAGAAGTGTGTGTACTGCACACTTCCATCCACATAAAAACAGGGACACGGTGCTCAGGGAGGAGGCAGGGCAATGGCTAACACCGATGGGAACATGGGGGCTCCTAGGCCTGGTAACAGGGGACTCTATCTGTGCAATAGTCCTCAACTTGCTTTCTGCAGAGACAGGGCAACTGGGGCAGAGCACGTGGCACAGGCAGACGAGATGCTCACCAGGTGACTCTGTCCAGGCGTGGGTCCTGGCCTGGGCATCCATATGCGATGAGGATATCTTCCAAGGATCCAGCACATCTCCTAGCTGTTCTTCCAATACTTCAAACTTATCCTTTAGATTTTGTATTTCTGCTTCAAAGGCCAGAACATAATCTGCCACAAAACCCAGAGAATATCACACATACAGGCTCACACCCATGCCCACTGAGGCAGAGGTGCCCACAGCCCCGCCCTCTCTGCACTTGACCCTCCACACTCGATGGCAACCCAAAAGACCTTCTCTCCCCTCCTTTACCAGAGCACACAAGCCCCATGCCAGCTCCACCTTTGTGTTCTCCAAGAAGGGCTCAGCCATGAGGAGCATACACTGGGCCCTGTCCCATCCCCTCTGCGTACCAAGGGGACAGCTCCCAGGTTGAGTGCCAAGTCACCCAGCAGCCTGGAGTCCGGCCGTGCACAGCTACTCCCAGTGCCCCACGACTAGCAAGGTGCAGGGTGGGGCTGCCTTCCCTATCAAAGGGGCACCTCTACGGGAAGGGCCTGGTGTCCACCAATCCCTGTTAGCAACTACTCAGGGGCAGCACAGCACTAACACAGACCCTGGGCCAAGGCCAAGCCTTCAGGTACTTTCTTTTTGTGAGAGCCAGGATGCTAACTTGTAAGACACGCTAAAACGAAGCTACTGTGAACTAGTGGGGACCTGCCCTGTTGCCTGCCCTCTGCTCCCTCCCCTACTCACCAGGAGTGGTGGTGTCTCCTCCTGCCTTTGGGTCAGGCTGGTTTGTGCCTGAGTTCTGTCTTCCAGGCTGGGCAGAAGGGAGAATCTGCCCACTCAGAGTCTCCATTTCTCTTCTCATTTGTGCAATAGCATTTCGCAAGCTTGTGTTCTGCTCCTGTAGCCGCTGGATCTCACCAGATGGAAAATCTTTAGTTACTTCTTCCTCATGCTGCCTTAGGAGCATCTGTCAAGCGCCAAAAACAAACCAAAAAACAAAAGGACAATAGTTATGGCTGCCAAATCCCCTTGCTTGTCGACAGGCTGTACCTCTGGGCTCTGTGGCCACCTCGGGCCTCTAGGGCTGTGGAAGGATAGCTGTGACACTCACACCCATGAAGCACACCATATTGTTTAAGTCCCCAGAATCATCAAATCCATACAAAGACGAAGGAGGATGGGCTCGCACCCATAGTTCAGTGGTTAGGGTGCCGGCCACATACACTGGGGCTGGCAGGTTCGAACGGGACCTGGCCTGCTAAACAACAATAATAACTACAACAAAAAAATAGCTGGGTGTTGTAGTGGGTGCCTGTAGTTCCGGCTACTTGGGAGGCTGAGGCAAGAGAACAGCTTGAGTCCAGGAGTTTGAGGTTGCTGTGAGCTGTGACACCACGGCACTCTATATAGGGCAACACAGTGAGATTCTGTCTCAGAGTAAAAAAAAGAAAGAAAAGCACAATGAAGAGCATATCATAACCGAATTGCTGAAAATCAGCAACATGTGAAAACTCTAAAAGCAACCAGAGAAAACTGCACAGCAGGTTATGCACAGAGAGCAGCCGTGAGGAGTCCCAGGCCCGGAGACCACGAGGAAGGCAAGCAAACAGCACAGTGACACCTGCAAATGCAGGAGCAGAAACACACATGCTGTCAACCCAGACTCCTACAGCCAGTAGAAATGGCTTTCAGGAAGGAGGGTGAGAAAGACTTTTGCCTCTAACCAGGAAGACTCACTACTATGAATCTTTTCCTCTGGCCACAAACTAGAAAACCAGACAGATGAAACACCTGTTTTCAGACATTGCTGGCAAGGAGCTGAGATACTTGAGAAGGGACATCACCGTCATGAGCCCCATGCTGTGTCCAATTTTCTGTCTCTGCTGCCCCACAAGTCTAGCCAAGACCTGCAAAAAGCACCACCTTGCTCTCCTCTAAGGCCACCCAAACACCAGCACCTGCCCAAGGCAGGAAAGAAGGCACAGGGGACCAGTGCCCATTCTTCCCTTCACCCCCAGTCCATAGACACAGACTACCAACCCAAGCAAGGAGCCTGGACCCACCCCAGGCCTCTCTGACTCCACATGTCATTGGCAAGGCTAGTCAGACTGGGCTCCCGATGGAGGGTGTCAACAGTCGCACTGAAGCAGAGAGAGGGACCAGCATGCATACAGGACAAGAGCCTCTGGGGCATGCCCCCCACCCTGCATTATAATCAGACTGTAGACAGTCCAAGTGACTGTCAGGAAGAAGACAACTGGGTGATGACGGTGTGGCTGAGACCAAATATCTAACCACTTAGATGATGTGTGAACACACTGTGCAAAATAATGCCGCTCGAAGGATAGGGATGGTCCTCCCTCTGGGCCCCTCCTCTCCCTCCAGCCTGTGCCACTCCAGCCCATCAGACGCCAACCCCAGGCCCCCTGCCATGGGCACAGCTCTGCACCAACAAGCTAAGACAGCTCAGGAAAGTTCCTCTGCACCCTGTGTCGGAGTGGCCATAGCACCAACTTCTAAGACAAAGTAAGTTGGCAGATACCAGGGACTCAGGGCAGACTCTGGCACAGGCTAAGCACGTAACTACTGAGCACAAATGCCACTGCCAAACAAAACCAGGAGCTGGATGACAGGCTTCGGGCACAGAACACCTGCTGTGACAGTTCCTTTTTTTTTTTTTTTGAGACAAGAGTTTCACTATGTCATTCTTGGTAGAGTGCCGTGGTGTCACAGCTCACAGCAACCTCATACTCTTGGGCTTAAGCGATTGTCTTGTCTTAGCCTCCCAAGTAGCTGGGACTATGGGCACCAGCCACAAGGCCCGGCTATTATTTGGTTGTAGTTGTCATTGTTGTTTAGCAGGCCCAGGCCAGGTTCGAACCCGCCTGCCTCGGTACATGTGGCCGGCACCATAACCACTGTGCTATGGGCACTGAGCCAGCTGTGACAGTTCTCAGACAAGCCCCCTAATGATGACCTGATGCTAATATCTGGCATCTGATAACATCTGGATTTGGGATTTCCAGAATTTTCAGAATTTTCCAATGAGAAAGAAGCATGGAAGATTCTGATAGGTATTCATCTTAACTCTGTAAAGCTTCAGACTTCCCCTTGTTTGCTGAAAGGGGCACCACCGAAGACTCACTTGCATCTGCGCAGGATGTGGTGATGCTTTCCCACTGCTGCTCCTGAGGTAAGAACAGCTGTGTTGGGTGGAAGGGCTGGCAGGAGGCTCAGGGAGGAGGCTTAGTGTGGTGGGATTGTGCACTCACCTGTGCCCCCAGTCCAAGGGGTCTGTGCATCCTCAGCACCTGCACAGCTTGGTCTCGCTCCAAGGTCACAGCCTTCAGCACCATCTCCTGCCCTTGCAGTGCCCGCTCTGCCTCCTGCAGCTTAGCAGCGACCTGGGAGAACACCTCAGTCTGACTACAGACCATGAGCAGTGCCAGCCTCAGGGTAGAGAGACCTTCTCCCACCCTGCTTAGAAAGCAGATACCGGACACAGGCAAGAAATCCCAGAAGAACCAGGGCCAGGTGATGTTCTGCATACCAAGGCGTCCACACTGTAGCCCGCAGGGAACTCCCCCGGCCCAGCCCAGCCCAGGGCCCTAGGCTGCCTTCCTGGTCAGCAGCACAGGCAAGGCAGGAATCATCCCACACTACCAAAAATATGGCCGATCAAGTGGAGAAACAGCTTGTCCAAAAAGAGCTCTGCAAAGGTGGATAGACAGAGCAGCAGCATATTTTTATTCCTGTAATTTTTGTTACTATAAATCAAACTATTCGGTGAGGGTTAGCACTTTCAACTTTAAGGAGGGATGTGGTGAGAGCTAGCCCCATCTCCCAGAGGACTGAGAAGGCCTGGTGATGCTGTAGCTGCACACACCTGATCTCTCGCCGCAGTTAGACCCTGAATTAAAGCCTCTGACTTTTGGATCTGGTCCCTTTCGATGTCGTCACAGCGGCGCTGCCAGTCCAGGCCCAGCTGCACCTGCTCACGCTGCAGGCTCTGCTCCCTTTCAACTGCCAGAGACAACTGTTGTTTGTACCTAAGGACACATCCAAGCCATCCAGCATTAACGTTTCCTGAGGTCTCTCCAACATGAAAAGCAGGTGCACGGCGGGTGATACGGAGCTGCAGCGTGCTCCTCTTGGGCTCTAGGGCCCATGTTGACCTGTGGGCACCCTGGGTTCCTGTGAACAGGTACGTGAGACACCTACAGGAAAGGCAAGCAGGTGTCAAGGGTCCCCAGACACGGGGGGAAACCCTACACTGTCAAGAGCACACCCAGCAAAGAAGAATGAACATGAAGCCAACAAGCTTTAAAAAGACGAGAAAATTGTTATACACAGAGAAACCTGAGAGGATCTGCACCATGAAGAGCAAACTAGAGCAGCCAGCCAGAGCCAGAGAGCAAACGGTGAGCTGGAAGAGCCAAGAGCAAGAGAACTTTCCAGAATGGTGTGCAAATAGAGAAAGGATAGGAGGCTCACAAGTCCAGTCTGAAGACTGACCTCTGTCTCACAGCAGGTCTGGACAGGTCAGAGTGGAGGGAGACAGTGGTGAGGAGGGAAAGGGGCAAAACCACCAGAAAGGAAAAGACCCGAGTCTCCAGTCTGAGTCCACCGGTGCCAAAGAGCTCTGAAGACCCACACAGATCCTGCATGGGGAGGCCGCAGACTGCCAAGGAGAAGGAGAAAAGCCGAAAGGCTGTGAGAGAGAAAGAGCGAGCAGTTGTGCTGGCATCACCGTCTCAGCTCCTAACACCCGGAAGATGAAGGGTGCAGGATTTAGTGTGGACTTGCCATATCACTCTAAAGTGTGCCGGCCACCACAAGGCAGGCGTTGGCTAAAAATTGATCTCTGCAAGAACAGATAGTTAAATCTTATGAAGAACAGAATCAGCAATGTGAATTATTAAGAGAAGATTTCTATAGGAATGCAGAGTTTGTGTGTGAGATCATGGCTTGAATATTTCTTTGCAAGGTAAAACTAAGTCCATACAGGATATGTGGCAAAAAATCCAAGTATTTCAGAAAAAGCTCTCTTTTTTCTTAACACTTCTTCAAAAAGAGATTTTGGATGAACATTTTCCCTAGTATCTTAGCAAAGGTCGCTGATGAGCAGGATGATATATGTAAATCATTTGAAGAATATGCAGCTGTTATAGACTTATTAATTGGAGAATACAATGAAAGGTTCACTGACTTTGAGAATCATAACATCACTCAAATTAGAACTTCAGCCTCCCCTAATTGAAATCACCATGGCACCTAAAGAACCACAGATGGAATTGATTAGGTTCTTAGTAGATGATGTTTTAAAGTGACTATTTGATGCTAAGAAGGATCCAGTTGAAATGGGGGAAAAAGCACGGCAGATTACCCATGCTTTTGGCAACATGTCCCAAAATGCTTTTCTTTTTTCATTTTTTTATTAAATCATAAACACATAGATCATGTATACATTAATGCATGTATGGGGTACAATGTGCTGATTTCACATAGAATTAGGAGCGTTTACATCTCACCGGTTAATATAAACCTCATCTCATTTACTTAATTATTGTGTTAAGACATTTATACTGTATACTTAATAAACCCGACAAGTACCCTTGCATTATGCACCATAGGTGTGATCCACCATTCACCCTTCCTCGATCTGAGCCCAAAATGCTTTTTTACGATTCAACCACTTATCACTATGAATCTACATTCTCCAATCTAACCCAAATCAAGACACCCTTAAGGTCACAAATGACTAATACCCATCTAGAGGCTCAACTAACACTGTGGACCCCCATGCTAAGGACATAGTAGTTATTTTTACAAAATAATGATGCATTTTTAAGTATATCTAATTGAAGCTTCTTGAATGTGGCCTTATTTGATTACAGCTAAATTAAGGCACTTTTAACATGAAAAGTTTCCCCCACCTTAGTTTGGAATGTGGCGGCTAAATCCAGTTATATTCATTCACACGGAAGGCAAAAGTAAAGACTTTTTTTTTTTTTTGCAGTTTTTGGCTAGGGCTGTGTTTGAACCCACCACCTCCGGCATATGGGGCTGGCACCCTACTCCTTTGAGCCACAGGCGACGCTCAAGTAAAGATGTTTTAAGATATGCAAAAATTCCTCGCCTATTGATCTGTCCTGAAAAGAAATGATCCAAAGGTGTAATGGAACAGGGCTTCCCGACTATGGGAAAGCACAGTTACTCGTTTTCTACATTCCATGCCACTGAGGCCCACTCTTACAGATGCTCCTCACTGCTCTGCCGCCGGGAGCAGGCCTCTCTCGGGTCCCCACTGAGCAGCAAGCCCACAGCCCCACTTTGAGCAGTGCTTCCCAGAGGGCACAGAGGCCCCAAACAAAGGGCACAGGTGGACCCCAGTGAACGGTGGCTGACACCTGTGCTACAGAGAGACACAAGAGACTAACAAGAGCTGGGACAGAGCAAGCAACAGGGAGCTACACATGTGTGCTGACTAATGTCCAGCACACATGGAGAGGGCAGGTGGAGGGTGGGAGTGTAGGGGAGGGCCACGTGATCAGCACTCAGACCAGAGGACTGCGAATGCTGATACATATACGTGCCCAGCATCAGGACACAGCCTTGCTCTTGGACATACAAGAAATACAGTATTGGCTCGGCGCCTGTGGCTCAATGGGCTAGGGCGCCAGCCATGTGCACCTGAGCTGGCGGGTTCGAATCCAGCCCAGGCCGCCAAACAACAAGGACAGCTGCAACCAAAAAATGATCGGGTGTTGTGGCAGGCACCTGTGGTCCCAGCTACTTGGGAGGCGGAGGCAAGAGACTTGCTTGAGCCCAGGAGTTGGAGGTTGCTGTGAGCTGTGATGCCACAGCACTCTACCCAGGGTGACAGCTTGAGGCTCTGTCTCAAAACAAACAAACAAACAAAGAACAGTGCATTTATTTATTTATTCAACAAGATACTTACTCCATTAACTCAGAAATGCTTTTTAAAAACTTATGATATCTCAAAAGTCAAGGTCATTTTATGATCAACAGTCATTAGCATTGCGCCATACTCTCTAATTTGCAGTATTCCTACTTTCGTGGTGGCACATATTCCAATGCTGCATCCTACAATCACTCATATCTCAGATTACAGTGAAGTGTGGTTTTTACAGTTTAGGCACTCTGACAAACTTTTGAAGAGAAGAGAGGAGAGAGAAACACAGGGCTTCTACTGGAGGAAATGGATGATAAACAAGTAAATAAGGCAGATGGCACCAGTGTTAGGAACGAACTATGAATCAAGGTGGTATCTCTGAGCAAGTGACAGCTTGAGCTAAGAACCGAGGAACCTGTCATGTGGAGAACTTGGGGAAGAGACTGCAAGCAAAAGCCATAAGGACAATGGCCCAAGGCAGAAACCCCTGATATGCCTATGCTGAGAGTACAGAACTGGCTGAGCAAAATACACCCCAAGGAGGGAGAGAACAGTAGAAGATGAAGCTGGAGAGTAAGGAAAAAGACAGATGATGCAAGCCCATTTGGCCATGATAAGAAGCCTGGATTATGTTCTAAATTCACTGTGAATCACTGGTTTTAAGAGGAAGAGGGACATGCCCTGCTGTACATTAAATAAATCATTCAGGCTCTTCTTAGAGAATGGACTACAGAGGAGCGAAAGTGCAGGCTTAGGAGGACAGCGACAGTCTGGATCGCAACTGCTCTTTCCACCAGTGGCATATGGCCGATGCAGCTGTCCAGGAAGCAAATGTATAGACAGCTCAACTATACAGCAAATGCTAACCAGATATGGGGTGTATCTGGGAAGTGGAATCAATGGGATTTTAAAAATTGACAAATAAAACCTGTATATATTTTTGTGGTTTTAAAATACGTTTTGGACCAGTTAAATCAAGCTAGTTAACCTATGCATGACCCCATCCTATGTATTACCTCAGATACATATTTATTTAGTGTGTGTGGGGGTGAGAACACTTCAAATTTATTCTCTTAGCATTTTCAAGTTTACAAATGCAATATGGTTAGCCATAGTCAAACATGTTGCACAACAGATCTCTTGAACGTATTCCTCCTTACCAAAATTTGTATCTTTTGACAAACACCTTCCCGATCTCTCCCTGAATGCCCCTGCTCACCATGCTGCTAGTCTCTGCTTCCAAGCCTACTCTCTAAGGCTTTTTAAGATGCCTCATATAAGTGAGATATGTGGTATTTGTCTTTCTGTGCCTGGACTATTCCTCTTTCTGTCATCTAGGCGTACCCATGTTGTCACAAATAACAGGACTTCCTTCTTTTGCATGGCTGAACACCATAATGCTGTGTTTATGTATCACATTGTCTTTATCCATTGATCTACTGATGGTAGGCAGGCTGTTTCCATACCTTGCCTATTGTGAATAATGCTTCAGTGACTACGGGAGTGCAGATATCTCCGCCGTAACTCATTTCATTTCCTTTGGCTACATGGAGAACTCAGATTGCTGGACTAGATGTCAGTTCTGGTTTTAATTTCAGAGGTATCTTCCACACTGTTTTTCATAAAGTCAGATATCTCTTCAGTAACTCATTTCATTTCCTTTGGCTACATGGAGCACTCAGATTGCTGGACTAGATGTGAGTTATGTTTTTAATTTGGGGGGTATCTTCCACACTGTTTTTCATAAAATCTAAATTAATTTACATTCCCACCAATAGCATGCAGAGGTTCCCTTTTCTCAATATCCTTGCCAACACTCACCTTTTTTAATTTTTTTGAGACACAGTCTCACGCTGTTGCCCCAGACTAGAGTGCCCTGGAGGTATAGCTAATAGCAACTTCAAATTCCTGCGTTCAAGCAATGCTCCTGCCTCAGTGTCCCAAGTAGCTCTGGGACTATAGTCTCCCGCCACAACTCCCAGCTAATTTTTTCTATTTTTTTTTTTTTTTTTTTAGTAGAGATGAAGAAATGATCTGGTCTTAGACTGCTGAGCTCAAGGGATCCAACTGCCTCGGCCACCCAGAGTGCAAGGATTATAGGCATGAGCCATTTCTCCAGGCCTATCTTTTAGTGATCCTAATAGGTGTGATATTCATTGTGGTTTTAATTTGCATTTCTCTGTGATGTTAAGCACTTTTTTATATACTTGTTGGCCACTTGTACTGCTTTTGTTTAAGTGTATGGAACCAGTGAGATTTAGTGATGGACTAAATATTGGAGATGAAATAAAGACAAGAAATCAAGGGTGGTTTTAGGTTTTTGGACATGAACAGCTTGATGACTAATTGGCGCTACTTACTGAGAAGTTTCTAACAAAATATAGTTACATGAGTATATGATATTTGCTGAAAATAGTTCACTGAAAAATTTTTACAATAATAAGACCAAAGATCATTAATACATCCAAAAATATCATGCTGAGCTCCTACAATATGACAAGTAATACAAAAGGCCCAGGACATAAAATAGATCAAAGCCTGTATCTTTCCTTCATGGAACTTAAGAGTGTGGCAATTATTGTTGTATCCTCTTCTAGTAACTTGGGATTTGATGGTACTAATTCATTTAATATTTACCCCATATTTTAAGAACTTTTTATTAGGGATAATTATAAACATATGAAATTGTTGGCAGATTAGTATTATGAATCTTTAAATAACCCTTCTTCAGTTTGAATAATTGTCTACTTATGGCCAATCTTGTTTCTCCTGTGTCCTTACCCATATGGTCCTCCCATGGCAAATACAAGACGTCATGTAATTTCGTTCACAAATGTCTGTATGGGCCTGAAAATGATTAATTTTTTAAACCATGACACCATATATGTCCCCAAATGCCAATTTTTTAGCGTCAGGTTAACTTTTTTTTTTTTTTTTTTGTAGAGACAGAGTCTCACTTTATCGCCCTTGGTAGAGTGCTGTAGCGTCACACAGCTCACAGCAACCTCCAACTCCTGGGCTTAGGCAATTCTCTTCCCTCTGCCTCCTGAGTAGCTGGGACTATAGGCGCCTGCCACAACACCTGGCTATTTTTTGTTGTTGTTGTTGCAGTTTGGCTGGGGCTGGGTTTGAACCCACCACCCTTGGTATATGGGTCCAGCGCCCTGCCCATTAAGCCACAGGTGCCACCCTGTCAGGTTAACATTTTAAATAGCATGTCATCTAACTTCTGGTCACAGGATATGTACTTAATAGACTTAAAGACATTTTGCAGTTGTGTGTGTTCAGTTCTAATATTATTATTTATATCCATGCAAAGTATGTTCTCCAATTCTTCTGAACATGTCCACACTTGTAAGAAAACTTGCTTAATTCTAAAAATGATCTACAAGGTAAGAGACACCATTATCCACTTAATACTCATGATAGATGGTTAATTTTCCACCTGGGAGAATACAAAAGTAATTTAGTTACTCAGGTGAGAGGGACTTCTGGAAAAAGTGGCAGATAGATTAATTAAATCCTCCAAAGAAAAAGACAGAGAAAGGCATAAATCTTGGGCCTCCAAGCTCAATTTATCAAATGTATTGTTTATGGCTTTGATCTTAGATATTGGTCAGGATAGTTCACAGGGTGCTTTGATGTTTTCTTCACTTGGTACCAGGTGATTTCAGATTTCCTTTGTTCTGAAAAATGAAAATATGTTAACATGGCAGAGGAGAAGAGAATACCCTAACAAACGTAGGAACAAAACATACACAGCACCTATTACATGTAAAACACAGCTCCGTGTGTACATTAATTACTTTGTGTTCATTAATTACTTTGTAGACACCACAGGGACATGTGCATTTCAGATTCACTGATGTCCCCATAACTCTATTCATCAGTGATGACAGGAAGGTGGCTGCTCTCATGACACACACACTTTTTTGTTTAATTAGCAGCTATTTAAGAAGTCAATGCTAGGATCTTTGAATTTTTGAAAAACATTAAGTCCCAAATTCCAGAAATTCTCTTAACTCTAAGCAAGATAATACAGAATGAAGAATATCACTGAGGAGCACCAAGTAAAAATGCCAAAAAATGCCAAACAGCAGACACAGGTAAGAAGCGACCAGAGAAAGAAGGCATGGGCTTAAAAGGAAAGCTTCAGAGAAGGTGTTTTGCTGGTCATTGTTGTTTTTAAGCCACCCCTTTGTGATATTTTGATATAGCAGCTCAATGGGCTAAGATAAAACGTTCTTTATCTGGAAAAGTAGCAAAACTTTATGAGTAATCATAAAGAACCATGGGAATTAATATATATAGTGTGACTCTGGCACTAGATAATAAATAACTGAACAATGGAAACAGTGCAGAACAAAATGACTTAACTTATGGACATGGGATATATTGTCACTATTGAGCACAAAGTAGAATGGTTTTAATAAATTGTGCTGAGTCACTTAAATATCCATTAAAAAAATTAGACTTGACTTCTGCCTCAAATCTGGAAGACTGTAGCTATAATATGAAAGGTGAAGTAATAAAGCTTCTAAAAATGATCAAGAAGAGTATCTTCATGATCTTGAAGAAAGGACATTAAACACAACATTAAAAACATCATAAAAATTTTATAAATTGGACTAAATATAATTTAAACCGTTCTTTACACCAATAGGTATGGTTAAAAGAGTGGAGATTCAAACAAAAGTTGTGAGAAAGTATTTGTAATATATAAGTTTTATATATCCAGAAAATGTAAAAATATCTCCTCCTAATTGGTAAGAAATATGCAGAAAACCAGCCCAACAGAAAAATGGACAAGGTACTCTATACTGTTCAGAGATGATGTCCAAACGACCAGTAATGTGAAAGTGTGTCCAACTTCATGATCATCAGGGAAAAGCACATTAAAGTCACAGCAACATGTAATTTTGAAAGAATTGACAGAGTTCTCATAGCACTTGAAAATTCCCTAAAACAAATTTTATATAGTTAGAATAATAATTATATAATTAATGTGGTATTATGGTTTGATGAAATCAATCCAAATGTATTTTTCTACGTATCATACCTTTTTAAATACTCAAAGTTCTTTCTTCCTTCCTTCCTTTCTACTGGAATTTTCATGCTCCCTTATCCATTTATGTAAATTAAAAACATTTTAACTTGGCTGGGTGCTGTGGCTCAGGCCTGTAATCCTAGTACTTTGGGAGGCCGAGGCAGGAGGATGGCTTGAGCTCTGGAGTTCAAGACCAGTCTGAGCAAGAGCAAGACCCCATCTTTACTAAAAACAGAAAAAAAAAAAAAAGTAGCTGGACATTGTGGTAGGTGCCTGTAGTCCTTAGCTACACATGAGGCAGGGCAATTGCTTGAAGCTCAATATTTGAGGTTGCTGTAAGCTAGGCTGACTCCATGGCACTCTAGCATGGGCAACACAAAGTGAGACTCTGTCTCAAAAACAAAACAAAACAAAAGACTACTCAGTTTCTTAAGCAAGGTCATATATTTTCATAGTTCAAACCCCCCCAAATCCAAAGTAGGTATACAAATAACGAGTTTCTCTTACAACTGTCTTCTTTTCTCCATTCACCCCATTAAATGATTATATTTCCTTTCAGAAACAATTTAAGCATATACAGGAAATGCAAATATATATGTGTGTTTGTGTGTGTGTGTATTGTCCCCCTTTTAACTCAAATGTTAGCAAATGGTCACCACTTGGCTTTCTATACTTAACAATATATTTGGGAGATATTTTCATATCGCATGCAATGGGATAATATAATGCCGTTTTCCTCTGGTCTCCCACTACTTTGTGTTTGATATGTGACTTTTATTTACTTGATGTGTCTAAGTGTGGTTTCTTTGTATTGTACTTATCTTCCTTAGAATTGAGGGAATTTTCTTGTCTTTTGTTTTTAGTAACTGCCTAGTATTCCACTTTCCTGTAACCAGCCTTATTTCCCACAGTGGGACACTTAGATCGTTTCTAATTATTTGTCTACATCAAATAACGCTGCAATGAATAAGCATATACATATGTTATTTATGTACACATATGTGCAAGTATATTAGATCATAACTAATTCCCTAGATCAAAACTAAGAATCAAAAGAATAGCTGGATCAAAAGTGCTTGTAGTTTTAGTGTTCAGTCCCAATTTTCCTTAAACAGATTTGAAACATTGCCATGAAGGAGGTGCGAGGTAACAAAGAGGCTCAAAAGGAACAATTTGTGATACATTATGAGATAAACAGCATATTCAGATTTGGGAATTTAAATGGCCAATAAATATTTCTTCCTTAATAATTGAGAAGAATCATAAACACAATCCATTTTTCCTTGAAAAACACATTAAGATGCATGATTAGGTGGTAAGCAAATAATTAGTATTTTAGGAGTCAATAATTTATCTTTATTCTTTGTGAAAATGACTCATAAATTCATTTAATCCCTAAAGAATACTAGTAAGAAGGGATTTTTTGATGCAAATTACTGGACAACTATTTAGACTGAAGGATAAATGTGTATTATGTGCTCAGCTAAACAGAATGAGGACATATTTATTTAACTGTGATACAATTTACTTTTTTAAACACAGAATTTTTAAAACTAACTAGATGCTTGGCTATACTTTAGAGGGGGAAATTTTTAAGAGAAAAAAATTGAGTTTATTTTGTTTGAATGTACTGTACTTTCTTTTTTTGGATCAATCTAAGTGAGACATTAAAATTTCTTACAACCTTAACATAAATACAGTACACAGATACTTTTTAAAAAGAACTCGAAAATGAGAATCACACAGAAGGTCCTAGTACTGTTTATGTGCTGTGCGTCCTCGAGTTCCAGGGACATACACAGCTATCTATCTTGGATATGGATTAATTCACATTAGGTATCTCTTCTAGTTATCAAATGTTATAATTCTGAGATGTGCTCTAACTTATTTACAAAAAGACCAAATTCTACTTAAGCTCTCTAACACTTTAGCTTTAGAATGAAAAAACTATAGTTAAGAGTAGATTCCAGAGTCAAGTTGTCCTTGCTCCTTACTCATAATCTCTCCTTAATCCCTCCCTTCTCCAGCATCAACATCCGTAAAATGGGAGTGAGAATATACCAATGATGATTAGAGGGACATGAGTTAATTTATGTAAAACACTTGGAACAATACCTGGCAGATAGGGAATACTCAATAAAGTTTGCTAATATTTGTCTTCCTTGACATTTAGAAAGTATTTCACAAAATTAATTTTAGAAATTAAGAACTTTTATGCTTCTTTTTGAGAACATTTTAATTTCTCCAATAATTGATAATTCAGTACTCTCATTCATAACTCACTATTCTATCTCCAAAAGCATGTATTGAAAGGAATATAAACAAACATGCATGCTATATAAATATACACCTTTACATGAAAAATGCCTCCATTTTCCTATAAAGTTAACCAAGTTGGAAGTTCAGAAACAGAAATTATGGAAATGTAAATAGTTGGCAGTAGTAGGCCTGAAATCACATAGGAAGTATTTTCAGTTGAGCTAGTACCACCAGGTAGTAATTAGTATTACTACAGTCTAGGGGGAAAAGATAGCCTTAAAAAATAATAACAACAACTTACCTATATGTTCAATTTCTGTTAAAAGATAAAGGTGAAAATTCCAGGTACTAGTTTAAAACCAAACTTTAAGTTTTAAACAACGTATGGAACCCACAAGACAACTTTTATAACTACTCTCTCTCCTTCTTGGTCCTTTTCATATGGCCCTTAAAATGTTCCTAAATATCTTAAAAAATTTCAAAAGCAAAAGCCATTGATGGCTTAGTTATAGAAAAAAATATAGTAAATTTGCTTAACAATTCTGAAAAGTGAAATAAGAAAGCAAACTTTTGTAAACACAAGGCGATTTGGAGAAAGTGTGAGTAAGCAGACCAGTGCCACTGACTCAAGCATGCAATCTAAAGTTAATAGATTTATCGAAAATTACTGCTAAGTAGACATGCTGGCCCAGAAGAGTAACCTAGCAGCTTTGCAAATTTGTTCCTTGTAAACATTAAGGTGTTTTTATTCCTCTCTTGGGGTCCTATCAGATGTGTTTACCCACTCTTCGTGGTAAATACTAGAAGACAGCTCTCATTGTCCCTCCAGACTTTTCAAGGTAAATATCCCCACTTCTTTAATGTCTCCTCACATAATTGTTTGAAGTCTTTCTTCTTTCCTTGGTGTGTTGATTTGTAAAAGTATGATACTCAAAAACCAAAGCATCAGGCAGGTGTGATGTAGCCTTATAAAACTGAAAGAAAAACCACCAAAAAGAAAAAAAAAAGGTTCCAGGAATAATAAAGTACCAAAATTAATCTCAGAAAAGGTGGGAAACTTGAACGAGCCAATTACCATAGACATTAAGGTCTTCTTGCTAGGGAAGCATCTATTTCCTAGGTTTTCACTTCTGTTACAATTGAATACTCTATTTCCTCCCTTTCTCTTTTTTTTTCTTTTCTCATCTTGTCTATTTTTGCTTTCTTTTATTCTTACATCAAGCTCTTAAAGGGCTTATCATTTATTTCTGAAAGTATTCAACTTTAGATTTGCTTAGCCTTTCTAGTGCTGTTTTTCTTTTTGTTTTCCTTCCTTTTGGTTTTTACCTTTCATATTTTTCTCTTTCTGCTTTCATCTGGTTTACTGTATTATTTTTCCTAATTTCTTCCAACGAACCCTGGTCCCTTTATTTTCTGCTTTTATTCATTAGCAATGAATACAGTTTTTTGCTATGTTCAAGAATTCTGGATATGACATATTCTGTCATTTTCTAGGCAGTTTATAATCTGTTTTCATTTCTTCCTTAAATGCTTCTTAATTTCCATGTAGTTAAAACTTCTGGGGGGTAACTTTTTCCTAGTATTTATTTTTAACCTTACTTGATTATACATTGTGTAAGTATACTATGAAATCTTAATTTTAGAAACATTAAAGTTTTTGGTTTTGGCCAATTACAACTCTTCTTTTAAGTGTTTCTTAGATATTAATTTTTTATTTTTTACTTTAATCAAGGGATGTAAGATTCTATACAGATTTCTATTAAACCACAGCTTTGATAGTTTGCTTCAATCAATTTATCTATAGTCTTATTATTTATCTGCTTGACTGGACTCTGAATGAGGAATGTTGGAATTGCTAATATAATTTTTTCAAATTATCTTTGCATTTCTAGCAATTTTCTGTTAATGTACGTAGCTGCAATATTGCCCAGTGCATACAGGCTAATGACTTTTCTGTCTTCGGAATCGTCTCCCTATTTGTTACTTTTACTCTTAAATCCTACTGGTACATCATCAGAAATTAATATTACCACTTCTCTCTGTTTATTGGCATTTTCCTTGTATGACTTTGTTGATTTCTTCTCCCCTAAACTTCTCATACAGTCACATTGCTGTGAATGATTCCATGAGTTAGTTTCAATTCAGTACTCAAGTATCTATTCGGTGTCTGCCACAGGCAAATACTCCACCATCTATTATGGAAATTTAAAGAGGCAAGAACTGCTGCCTTCAAGAAGTTTCCTGTGGATCAGGGAGATGGACTTATGCATAAAAAGCACAGTGCAGGTAGAGAAACTCAGAGGAGAACTAGTTTTGACTGCTAATGGAGGTAGAGGCCTTATAGTAAAATGGTGAAGAATGACAAGGATCTCAATAAGGAGACCTGGCTATACCTTATTGCCCAAGTAGAAAAAAAAATGAAAAGAATTTCTTATAATGTTAGATGAAAAAATAGAATACAACTTTTATTTATGTAATATAAGTACATAAAACACATGCTGAGAGGGAAGAAGCCTCTAAAAATTTATTTTTCAGGTTGTTGAATTATTTTTTTCTTATTTAGAGTTCAAATATTTTTGTTATAAGTTTGATTGTACTCTGTGGCTGTGTATTTATTTATTTTTTCCGTAAATGTTTGTTGAACTATAACAGATGATAGTTTCAGAGTTATAGCAAAACCAGTAACCAATCTTTGGAATGGTATTGGAAACAGGACAGGATATTGAGAATTATGGATTCTACTTATTCAAATTGGATTGTGAACATTATTTAAGTTTGTTTCCGAATACATTTGGTAGTCTCAGTTTTTACCTTATTGCTTGGCATAATTCTGAGCTTTGTCCTAACACCCAGTAGTGTGCAGGGGAGAAAGCAGCTATGACCTCGGTAAACTAATCCCTAAGGGAATCCCACCCCACACAGTGTTGTCATCACAGGTAATTCACAGAAAGCAATGTTCCCTTTGTATAGCTGATTTCAACACAGATTTTAAAAAACCACAAACTCTTCATCTTCAAACCTCTTTAACAAATAGAGCAAGAAAATCATTCCTCAAGTATGACAATTTTAAAAAATATATACAGGTTCTATATTTTTCCTCACAAACATTTAAACTTTTCTTCCCCCAAAGTTTTCGGTCTTTCAAAACTGGCAAGTGTCAGTGCTTTCCTAGATGTTAAACCAAGTTAACATAGTTCTTTAACTTAAAACAGCAATTTCAACAGAGCCTTTTCATGCCAAAACAAAGTATCTTTGTGCACCATCCACCCAGTTCTAGGAATAGTCTGTTCATTACCTGGAGTTTTTAGCTTCAATAAAGAAAGAAAGAATTTCCTCTTTCCTGACTTCCATTCACTACTTCCAGATATAAAATACTAGTTAGTAAAATACTGATGCTAAATACTATTTAGGAAAATAACATATATTTTCCTTTATATTTACCTGAAGCAAAATTAAAGTATATCTGAATGTAAAAAGAGAAATAAATATGTTTTTAAAAAATTGTTCTTTCTTTTGATGTTTAAATTTTAATACCGTCAAAGTAGGGAGTAAACTTATTCTAGCAGCATAACAATCTCTTTTTAAGATATTGCTGGAATAGAGAAGTGTCCCCAAAAGACTGGGCATGGCAAATGAATATAATATCAACTCTTACTGAAAAGTTTGTGATTTGACTGAAAAAAGGATAGGAATATTTTACTGTTAAATGTCTTGATTTATGAAAATATATTTTATAAAATCCTGTTCCACCTCAACTGAGCTTCGTGATTTCTTTGGTTGGAATACAATTAAAACTTCTTGATCTTACAAGGTAAATATTTGCTCGAGTACAGTAAATGCAATAGATCAACCATGAAGTTTTTGATGGAAATAACAATTCACTTAAGAAAACCAGCTAAGATAAAGAATTAGAAAAAGACAGGAAGATAGCACATCCGAAGACTTACATGAGCAGTAAAAAACTAGGGGAACATGTTACAGTATTTTAGCAATAAATACTAAGTAGACATAGCACATTTTATAAAGCCCTCAGACCCTTCTCTTGTAAGTGAAAAACATAGGTCCATGTGTAAAGAGAGAATAACTGAAAGTATAAGTGGCTTTATATGGTATAAATTTGTATTAGCTATTTTTAGCTTTATTTTATGCTCTTACCACTTCTTTATATCAAATTCTATTTTGTTATAACAGATATACCAGAAATTAAATTCTTTTGGAAACTACACTGAGTATATTTGTTTCAGGAGATCCTAACCTAGAGTCCTCAGATTATCTTTGTGTGTTGTTTGCCTGAGTGTTGTCGGGGGCAGATAGTCCTAGATTTTATCATATAGTTTAAGGGGTATGGGACCAAAAAAAAGAAGATTAAGATGAATAAGCACACTATAAAAGGAAACAAAACTAGGACAAATGATGTCATTTTCATTCAACAAATATAACAAACTATTACTGTATTTCATGTTAATATAAATATTTACTATGTCCCAGACATTAATACTCTACCTCTGAAAATACTGCTACTGTACTTCAAGTACATCATGGTCCTTTTATATTTGTTTTCATTTTTTTCATCCAAGAAGGGAGATAGATTAGGTAGGTACGTCATTCATACCCACCTTATCTTCCATGAGATCAAGGGTCACCCAGAAAAGCAGAACAATTCCTGGAGAGTTTAAGGTTTGAATATGGAACTTTGCCTACTAAAAAAGCTGACATGAACAACATCTAACTTTGATTCTCTATTTTTTTTCAGACAAAGGTTGTTGATACTTGTTTCAGTTTTATCCTTTAATGCACAGAGCCTTTTGTCATCCTCTGTACCAGTGAAGTGTGCAGTACTGACGACATGTTCGTGCTTTGAATGCTCTAAAGGCTTGAACCATAAACCTACTAGAAACGTACACTATTGTCACAGTGAACTGTAACAATGCATCATTCAGTGGAATGATTGGGATGATGATAGCGGCAGCTAACATTTATTGAATGCTTAATATGTGCCAGATACCATTCCCAGCATTTTCCATTGATCACCTCATTTGTTCCTGAGAAAGACCCTATAACTTCAAGCACAGTAGTAACCTGCCCAAGATCACACACAAAGATTCACTAGGGCTTTAATTCCAACCTAGTCACCACCAGAGTCTGGACACTTTGCCTCTATGACCCTGCAGAGGCCTACCCAGATTCTACAAAACTAACAGCTTGGAATAATGATGCCATGTTGTGGTGGCCACTCAGGATTCTCAAATGCAGTTAATGCTTTCCTGAACGTGGCGCTTTGGTAAGTACAAACATTTAACTTTCATCTCCCTCAGTCCTGCGGACAGGCAGATGATCTCCAAGCTCATCTCTAATTCTCACCTCCTTCTTCAAGGCCTTCCCCTCAACTTTGCCTTTCAACTCAAGGTTACACACACTATCAAATACTCCACCTCCTACTTGGCAGGGTGAAATCCAACATCAGCTACGAACACCTTCCACTTTCCAATCCCCTCTGACCACGGAGTGCGTCTGACTGCAGTCATCGTTCCTCTCTTCAGAGAAAGCAGGACTTCTCAAGCCTCGCAGGGGGGTTGTTTCTATGCACCTTGTCACGGATCTCACCTCTCTTGCTAATTTCAGACACTCAAACACATAAGCCTGCTCAAGTTTCTCCCACATAAAAGTTAAACGAACAAACACTCATTTGGACTTTATGTGCCCCAGTCTCTATCTCTTACTCTTCTTCCATTTTGAAGCAACATAACTGAAAGATAACAAAACGTTCTTGTTTCCACGTCAACATTTAAAAACCCACTGCTATCTGTCTCACCTCTTCTACTTTAAGTCACTCTCCATAAAACTACCAATGATCTTCTGGTTGCTAATGCCCTTCTGAATCCCTGCCCTCCTGTCTCCTGGGCACTGAAACTGATGACCTCTGTTTCCTTCTTGACCCCAGGATATCAGATTCTCTTGATTCTCCTCACTTGCTTTTGTCCCCTCTCCTCTAAGGATTCTTCCTGCACTTCTCCCTTAAAGTTTCCTGGGTCTCTGAGTTTCCATTTATAATGGATCGTACTCCCTGAGGACTATTTCCGAAGGTTATTCTTCCACCCCATGGTTACAACTCCACGAATTCCTTCCTTGATGTCTTCAGTCCAATATCTCAAACTCATTAGTCTGGAACCCAACTCATCCGCTCCTATCTCTCCCTGACTGGGCACCTCCCATCATGTTCCGTATTCCAGAAAATAGCACAGAAACCAGAACCCAAAATATTACTCCCTCCTGACTTTTCTTCTATCTCATCCCTCCCTCAATCAATCAATAAAATCCTACTTTAGTAACTCATTTACATGCTTTTGATCTCCACTGCCACTAAGTTAGTTTAGCCTCTAGAAAACAAAAATGTTT
The DNA here is from genome assembly GCA_963574655.1 of Perodicticus potto. Lineage (NCBI taxonomy): Eukaryota > Metazoa > Chordata > Mammalia > Primates > Lorisidae > Perodicticus > Perodicticus potto. The sequence continues at coordinate 22,577 of CAUYRH010087731.1, forward strand.
TGTTTACCTCACATATTTATTTGTAGTGAAAACACTTAAACTCTGCTTTCTTAGAAATTTTCAAGCATATGATATATTGCTATTAACTATAATCACCATGTTGTACAATACATCTCTTGAATTATTCCTCCTGTCTAACTAAAATTTGGTATGTTTTGACCAGTATCTCCTCAACCCTCTCTCCCCTCAAGCCCCTTGTAACCACCATTCTACTCTCTGCTTCCAGAAGTTCAACTTTTTGAGATTCCATTTATAAGTGAGATTATTTGGTATTTTTTCTTTCAGTGCCTGTTCTATTCCACTCAACATGTCTTCCATCTATGTTGTTACAAAAGACAGGATTTCCTTCTTTTCTTTATCCATTCTTCCATCAATGGACACTTAGGCTGTTTCCATATATTGACTACTGTGATCAATGCTGCAATGAACATGAGGGTGCAGATAACTCTAAAACATACTAATTTCATTTCCTTCAGTTATACAGTAGGACCTCTGAAAGTTGACCACCTCAGGACCTGTAACAGCCTTGTCAGCATTTGGAGGTGGTCAACATAAGGAACTAGGTCTACTATACATGGTATGTATATGTGGTGCATGTCCAATCTATAGGTCTATAAGAATTAGATCAACTTAAGGAGGTGGTCAATGTAGGAAAGGGTGAACTATGGAGGTTCTACTATACATGCAGTAGTGGGATTACTGAATCACCTGGTAATTCAATTTTTAATTTTTTGAGGAATCTTTATACTGTTTTCCATAATTGCTGTACTAATTTGCATTCCAACCAACAGTGTGCAAGTGTTCCCTTTTCTCTGGGGTACTCTTTTGAAAATAAAGTCTGACCATGAAACTCCACTAATAAAATACTTCTTGATCTCAGGATAAAGTGAAAACTTCCTATATGCGAAATCAAGACCCAACTCATAATTTGACCACTCTTCTGGACTCTCTGTTCCCAGTATCACGCGTTGTGCCCCAGTCATACCATATCTTGCCTCTGGGCTCTCACGTTTTCCTGCTACCTGGGGCACACTTTACACACACTTTCCTTCATGTTTTAGCTTAGATGTCAAATTCTTTTTCTTTAATTGCAGATTAATATGAGGTTACAATTAGGTTACATTGTTTGTGTTTGTTAGGTAAAGTCTCTGCTGTAGTTGTGGACGGCACCCAGGAGGTGAGCCATGTACCCTTACATCATGCCTGTTAGGCAAGAGCATACTAATCCCTGGTCCTCTTCTTTCCTCTTCTTTCTTCTCCCCCTTCCTCCAACTTGAATTAATTTTTTCTCTTGTGTGGGCATGTATTTGTTCGTTTACTGGCTTTATGTTAGTATGGAGTACATTGGATACTTGCTTTTCCATTCTTGTGATACTTTACCAAGGAGAATGTTCTCCAACTAATTCTATCCAGGTTATACAAAATATGTAAAGCCTCCATCTTTTTGATGGATGAATAGTATTCTATGATACACAAATATCACAGTTTACTAATCCATTCATGGATTGATGGGCACTTGGGTTGATTCAACATCTTGGTGATTGTAAACTGAGCTACGATAAACAGTCTAGTGCAAATATCCTTACGATAAAATGATTTTTTATTGCCCAGGTAGACACCTAGTAATGGGATTGCAGGAGCAAATAGAAAGTATACTTTGAGATCTCCAAGGATTCTCCATACTTCATTCCAGTTAGTCTGCAATCCCACCAACAGTGTAAGACTGTTCCCAGACATCAAAATTCTTCTGGAAGACATTCCCAATCCCTCAAAACTGCTTCTGGTGATCTTTAACCATATGTGCTCCTGTAGCAACCTATACTTATTCCTATTGTTTTACTTACCATATTCTAGAATGATTGTCTAATTTTCCATGACCCTAGAAACTCTTCGAGGGAAAGAAGAGCCTTGTTTATTCTTAAATCTCCAATATCTTGCTCACCCTGTGGCATAGAGCAGGCACTTAATAAATATTTGCCAAAATTAAAAAAGAGGATAATAGAGTTAGTGTGAGATTTCCTAGAGAGCATCAGGTGATAAGCCTCCAGCCACACAATGCTCATGGTCAAGCTGGGAATAGGTGAAGAGGACAAAGGAGCACACCAGGCCAGGCCACTTGCTCAAGTACAGCATCAACTAAGGAGAAGGAAACGTGATTTCATCTGTTTTGCCCAGTGTGTAATGTGGCCTCGTTAATAGACTAATTAGTGTCCTGGTCAGGACTACTTTAAGAGGTCTGGAGGAGAGGAAGCAGTGATAGACAAATTAGCCTTGGTCATCATTGGTCATAAGAAGAGAAAAAGGACCAGTTACAACCATTAGGGTAGAGACCCCATTCAGTCTGGACACCTGGCCTTGCCTAAGAGGAACAGCCACTTCCCTAGCTGGCTATGGGCTCAGCTGTTGCACCCAGTATGCTCAGTGAAAGCAAAAAGGTACAGATATAGGGAAGGAAACACTTGTGGTCCTCTATCCATCTGCCTGTCCAACTTCCTCAGTGATCCTGGCCTGCTCAGAATGAAGGGCACGGATTGTGACCGATACTTTTAGTAATGAGCTATTTGTCAAAACTGCTACTAGCTAAAATTTCACTGGATTCTTACTGTATATAATGAAACTACAGTAGAACCTCTATAGTTGACCACCTCCCTACATTGACCACCCCCTTAAGTTGATCTAATTTTCATAAACTGAATGTGCACCACATGCACCTATCAGTACAGGAGGCCTAGTTCCTTACGTTCACCACCTCCATACACTGACCAGTTTGTTACAGTTTCTTGGGTGGCCAACTTACTGAGGTTCAAGTATAGAAATTTTATCTATTAATATTATAACTTTTGGAGGGAAAATAGAAGCATATTTTACCCCCTAAACCAAATAGGTCTGGTTTGAGCCTCACTTGCTAAAACTAGTAGGAAAACATCTCAGACAGACTAGGGAGCAGGGGTATGGAATGTATGATGACAGCCCTGGCAGCGTTTTCTTTATTAAAGAAAACAATGTCTGATCTTCCTAGTCGATTTTTCATTTATACAAGAAAGTGAGGGCACTTGTGTTTGTGCAGCTGATAAATGATTTTTATAAAGGAAAAGTAGAAAACAGAAAAAAGGGGGAAATTATGCTTTGTCTTATCTGCATACTACCAATATTAACATTTTCATATAGGATCTACTATATTTGTTACACATGTACTCTAAATTCAATTTGCTAACTTGTCTTTCCATATAACATAATGTAAGCATTTTCTATGTGATTATTGCCCATAATCATTGTTTTTGTTTTGTTGTTTTGTTTTGTTTTTGTTTGTTTTGAGACAGAGTCTCCCTTTGTCGCCCTTGGGAGAGTGCCCTGGCATCACAGCTCACATCAACCTCAAATTCTGGGCTCAAGTAATTCTTTTGCCTCAGCTGCTCAAGTAGCTGAGACTACAGGAACCCACCACAACATCTGGATATTATTTGTTTTACAGATGGGTTCTCACTCTGGTTCAGGCTGGTCTCAAACTCCTAAGCTCAGGAAATCCATCTACCTTGGCCTCTCAGAGTGCTAGGATTACAGGTGTAAGCCACCGCACCCAGACATTATTTCTGAATGTAGGTGACACCTAAGAGAATAGAGGAACCACAGTAAAACTCCACATGGAAGCTGTCTCCAAGTTAATACTATTCTAAATAATGTGGGATGAATAACCTTGAGCATAAAGCTTTTTCAGTATTTCAGATTATTTCCTTAGGATACATTTCCAGAACTAAATTACTGGGTCAGGTGTGTTATGATTATAAGACTCAACACATTGCCAAAATGCTTTCCAAAAGCCATGTTTATTTACGCTCCATGACAGTAACCATTTTACTACACCTTATTCCGATGAGTATTCTCATTTAAAAAAAAAAGTATACAAACAAAAACAATGCCAAAATACCCCTCCAAAACTCTTGCCTTTGATTTAATAAACAAAAATGGCAAATTATTAATGTGTCTATATTTTATTAATTATGAGCCTCAATATATACCATGTTCATATTGTTGTTTTCCCCTTTTCTATTTTTGTAGCCATGGGTTGATCTGTATTTGTTTGATGATCCATGCACACTACACAGTATTCATGCAAATTATATAACATTCTACGTGAAGTAAGAATAGTTTCCAAGCCAAAGCAGCAAGCCTTTGTCCAAAATCCAACCCTGAACAGATGTTTATTTGGCAGCTTAGTTGCAATAATTAACATCAGAAAGCAAGGCAATTAAAAAAAAATACAACCAGATCTTGCATCCATGAATCATGGTTCTGTAAATGTCTCAAACCATCTGGATGACTGGGCTTCCAATCCTTCACTCTGAGAAAGACCTGCATGGTAGCCCTAAAGACAAGGGACCCCTGATGCCAAATTCTCATAGGACTGTTTGACTCTTAAATCACTTCTCACTATCTTTTAATAATAGATACTGATTTAACTGTCTCAAGTCCTCTTTCCATAGATTCTATACTTTTCAGAGGCACATACCACATTTTATTTGTCTTCGTATCCTAGGGAGCACCAAGACACTGCCCTGCATACAGTAAGCATTTAGGATGAGTTTGTTGAAATAAACTGAAATAGAATAATCAAAACCTTGGCAGACATCTAGCCCCAAGCCAGAGGGTGTCTCTTAATTGCAGCAGTAGCTGTTTATCATGCTGATGAGCAGCTCTGTCTAACGTCCTGCTGATGGTGGGAAGTCTGGCAAGGGGAGCTCACCCCAGCAGGGTTTTGAGGAAAGAGCAGAACAGGGCAGCACTGGCCCAGGCAGGTGGGACGCCTTCACAGCACATATGGTCCCTTGCCCAGGGCTACTGTGAAGGCTGACCAAGCTATGAGGCTGACTGTGAGTTCAACTTGATATGTAAAACTGGCAGCATATTATTTTAATGTCTATTATTTTAAAGGAGAATTTTTTTTCTCCAAAAATCAGATGAATAATTTACATTTTAATGTCTTAATGTCATTTGGTCACATATTTTCAAAGCATTTCACTAAGATCTATTCTGTATTTTAGGAAGCAAGCTGATTGCCCTCACTTCCACACTGTCTCTTTTGCAAAATCAATAATCAATAATCTCTACAAAGTCCCTGTATTGGCAAAGAATGTACTAACGTGCATTTAAAAAATGCATGCATGCCCATAATGTGTTCCTCCAATTATTTGTTTTCGGCTTTCTATTTTGAAACACTTCTGAGTCTCTGTCTCCCTTTCTCTCTCTCTAACACATGCCCACACACTTTTTTTTTTCATTCTTGCTTGGCCATTTAAAAGTGAGAACATTCTTTCATTTAATCACAATATAATCATCTCATCAGGAAATTTAGTACAGATGAAGTCTTTTTATTTAATACAAATTCCACGTTTATATCTCCCCAATTTTCTCCCAAATGTTCCTTATAGCTCACTTTAAAAAATTATGTAGTATCCAATCAAGGATCACATAGTCCATTTAGTTGTCATTTGTTTTATCTATTTTAATACTTCAACTTTATAAAAAATAATCTGTCATTCAAAATTTGAGAAATTTAGGCCAGTTGTTTTGTAGAATGGATCCCAATCTGGATTTGTCAATTACTTTTTCCTTAATCAAATTCCGTAATTAAATTCTGGTTAAGCATTTTTGAGGGTGTGTACTTCTTTGTGTCAAATCAAGAAGTACATTCAGTTTACCCCATCACTCATGATGACAGATCGATTAGTTATGATGGTGTCTGCCAGATCTCCCTATTCTAAAAGTGCTTTTTCCCTTTGTAATTCATATGTGGTCTTTCCTGATACTTGACCATGGGACTATATTTTGTTACTCAACAATACTTTACCCAGTGGTTGTATCACCCATTGATGAGCTCAACCAGATGTTGCATGGGTGGTTGCAAATGATGATTATTTTCTAGTTCTGCTATTCTGTCTACATTAGTTGACATTCTTCTGTATAATAGAGTAATTTTTACACCTCCTTTTCAAAAAAAATCACTATAGACAGAATTTTCTTCTTTATTCATTATGCTATAATCCATTACTATCTGTCAAAATGTCCCAAATTTGGACAGTGGGGATGTTTTAAAATCACCACACTTTTGACAGGTCTGCATTAGTCTTGAATAATTTTTTTGTACTACAGATAGAATGAGGTGATTCTTGAAAAAATGCTGTTTCTTTTAGTGGAGAATGATTTTGAAACCAAGATTTGGACTTCAGATACACTTATTTCTAATGGAATATCATTGCCTCTAGGCCCCTTCAGTGATCAGAGCCAATTAAGTTATATATGCACATACCATCCATCTTTATTTTAAATTATGATTTCATATGGATGTTTCCAATTCCAACACAAGGGCTCTTCCTTACCGCAACTTTCTTTTCCCACTGCGAGAAAATAGGAACATATTTATTTGCTCCATCTTCTAAAACATGCAGAAAAGTTTCCTAATTACTATACCAACAAACCAGCAACAACAAACCACTGCATAAAAATCAAGGATTATTTGAAATTCTTTTTATATGCAGAACATTTCTAAGTATAATGTAAGAGAACTATGTTGCCTGAATTAATTCTTTTGTGTGATTATGTAATCAATTGATAGTTTAGTTTCTTTGTTTCTGTCATCTTTTATTTTATTTATTTACTTTGAGATACAGTGTCACTCTGTGCTCGGGGTAGAGAGCCATGGTGTCCTAGCTCACAGCAACCTCAATTCTTGGGCTCGGTGATCCCCTTGCCTCAGCCTCCTTATTGGACTACAGGCACCTGCCACAATGCCCAGCTAGCTTTTCTGTTTTTAGTAGAGATGGGGGTGTCACTCGTGCTCAGGGTGGTCTTGAACTCTTGAGCTCAGGCAATCCACCTACCATGGCCTCCCAGAGTACTAGAATTACAGGCAGGGGCCACCATGCCCAGTTTTTTAAAATTTATTTTTTTAAGTCTCCACATACAACATTGAGATGTTTCTGTTCTTATTCTATTCTCAGGCTTGCTTTTAAAAGACTTCCTTTTTGATTTAATTTTAATTTTTTGATAATCAAAACATTTATATGTTGCAAAAATCAAAATTACAGGAAAAGTGTACTCAGAATACTTCCACTCCAGGAGTATTCATACTCAGAAAGGTAGAGCCATTACACCTTCTACTTCATTCTCACCCACCTTGATAGGTAAACATTTTCATTATTATTACTTTATCCTTCCTATGTTTCTTCTTGTAAGAATAAGAAAATATATTCATATATTCTTACGTTCCTTTCATATTTTGCCTCAGATTTTTAATCTAGTTGCAGAGATAAAGAATTCCCACATAAGGTCAGGTGTAGTGGATCACACCTGTGATCCCAGCATGCTAGGAGTCCAAGGCAGGTGTACTGCTTGAGCTTAGGAGTTTGAGACCAGCCTGAGCAAGAGGTAGACCCAATTTGGACTAAAAATAGAAAAATTAGCTGGATGTTGTGGTGGGCATAGCTACTTGGAAAGTGGAGGCATAATGATCACTTGAACCCAGGAGTTTGAGGTTGCTATGAGCTATGATGATGCCATGGCACTATGGCACTCTACCCAGGGCAACAGAGTGAATGAAACTCAGTCTCAAAAAAAAGAGAAAAATTCCCAGATAAGGAATTAACTGAAGAACACAAAGCAAAATATTGGTGTTATAGAAAATCCACACATTACTATTAATATTCTGGTGGTCTTTAGCACATCTGTAAGAGGTAATCAAAGACAAATTTGACAATCAGAATAATCACGCACAGAATTTAAAAAGTCATAAACATCCAAAGCTTTTCATTACCAAATACACAGCACAGTATGACTTTTTTCTAAACAATTCTAGAATTTTCAATTCTAACACAAATTATAGCCATCATGTACATCTGTTCCTCACCACCAGAGGAACACTAACTCTGTGCCATGCATTTGACAAGAAGCAATAGTTACCATTTTATGCAAGAGGCCCTGGAAACTGTGAATACCACATCGGAATTGAATTTTAGAAATTATGTAGCAAACATAAGTAGATATGAACTGAAAGCTCACTTTAAAATAGAGCCTATAAAATAATGCTGCACTTTAAAACAGGAAACAAAGGAAGAGTTCCAGCAATTGTAACAAGTCTTAGAAGTATAAATTTTATTAATAATTTGACATTTAATTGGAAATTAATTAAATATAGACACAATCATTCTGACTTTAAAGGTAATAAATAAAGGCAAATTGCTACTCAGACGTAATCTGATTCCTCATGGCCTAGCAAAAGCTTAATGGATTAGAGAGCCAAATAGATTTGTAGTGAAATGTTCAAATAATATGACTAATACTCAACATTGATTATATGTACCAAACTATACCACAGCTTTGTACATCATTTTGTTTTTCTTAGTTAAGAGTCATTTAAAGTTGTTTTGTTGTACTAATTTTGTTGTTTTGTTGTAATAATTATTTCTATTACTTCCATTATTATTATTTTTTTTTGGAGAGATAGAGTCTTACTTTATCGCCCTCAGTAGAGTGCTGTGGTGTCACACAGCTCACAGCAACCTTCAACTCCTGGGCTTAGGCGATTCTCCTGCCTCAGCCTCCCAAGTAGCTGGGACCACAGGCGCCCGCCACAATGCCCGGCTATTTTTTTGTTGCAGTTCGGCTAGGGATGGGTTTGAACCCGCCACTCTCGGTATATGGGGCCGGTGCCCTACTCACTGAGCCACAGGCACCACCCAACTATTACTTCCATTTTGTAAATAATGAAACCAAGGATTTCCAGAAGAAGGTGAGTAACCAAGGCTTTCACAAAGCCACAGAGCAAGATAATCATGTCTAAGAAACTCAAAATTTAGAGTTAGGTAAGTTATCTATATATAACTGTCCACTCTATTTTTATCACTGTTACACATGTATGTTACTTTTAAAAGTCAAAATGATTCTATCTTGCAAGGTAGATTAAAAAAAAAAAGAAAGAAAGAAAACAAAAAACAGAGACCGAACCCTTATTCCTCAGAGGCAAAGAGTTTTCAACTCTTAGCTATTTCTTTTGTTTTTATCCTGCTGTTTCTCAATATGCTGTGCTCCTATATTAGAGGCAACCTATTGACTTCCTATTAAAGCAGATTTGAGGCTTGGCACCATAGCTCAGCGGTTAGGGCACTGGTCTCATACATGGAGGCCGGCAGGTTCAAACCCCGGCATTGTGGCAGGCACCTGCAGTCCCAGCTACTTGGGAGGCTGAGGCAAGAGAATAGCTTAAGCCCAAGAGTTTGAGGTTGCTGTGAGCTGTACTGAGGATGACTGTCTCAAAAATAAAGAAAAGAAAGATTAGAATTTAAAACTTTCCTACTTTGCTCATCATTTTACTTACTTCCATCCTTTTCAATAGCATTATATTTTATTAATCCACATTTAGAATATTGTGATTATATAAGCAATATTGACTACAATTAATTCTAAAAGAATACCTATTTCATTACTTACATGAACTACTGCAATCCTAGAACTTAAAAATTTTCATTCTGTATTTTTTAGCTTTGTATACTAATTGCTAATTAATTTCTAAACTCTATTCCCCACCTATTGTTCTCCAATAAAATTACAAACTTTCCTGAAGATCATTTTTCACAAAATCAATCAGTTTATCAAGTCCCATTTTTTGCTTTCTTATAGCACACTTTCTGAAGCCCTCAGTCTGCCCCATCATGGACAGGTTAGGCCTGACCTCCCTCCAGCAGGGGAGCCCAAGGCTTCCTGGATTCCACATTGTCAGCTCCCTTGCTTCATTTCATGAACTCCACATTTAACTGTGATGGAGTAAGAAGCTCTCTGTAAGATCACAACCAACCTCACTGCATCCTTGTGATCAGGTGGCAAGCTAGCCTTTTTTGCTGGGAAATAACCAAATGTCTATAATCTTGGGTCTTTTTCCTGGGACTAAATGCTTTCTCCCACGAAGAATCCTTCAGTTTTATGCCTGGGGGTGATGTCCATCTACCAGTGCTGGTACACTTACAGCCCTTTACGTGGATATCTTCCTAGACCCTCCCTTTCGGCAAGTATCTCTACCCCACCACACTAATACCTCCACCATGCATGTGTAGTTTTCATTACCCTGGGAGTGGGGTCAGGAAATGGGGTGGCATTCCTCTCCCTTATTTAGGTTTTAACGATTCCTACTAATTTCAGCCCCACATCTCACCACAGTCTTCTAAATATTCTGGTACCATCTATCCCAAAGACTTTCTGAGATTCAGTGTGCACAATAAACTCCTTGTTGTTATCCCTTTTTTACTCACCTAAGTTTCAAACAGTCCTGCTAAGTCCCTTACTCCTCCACCCATTGTTCTCCTAAAAATGAGTCTGGATTTCTAGTCCCCTGTTGTCTTTTCCGTTGTTCTCTTTGTCCTCGTGAGTTAAAACTCAAGTTTTGTGAATGCTAATGTGTTTGGAAAGCCTTCAGTAAAAACAAACAAGATGTATGTTTTCAATGAAAATTCTTGTGCTCAGGGAGATCTGTCCCTAAAATAATACAATGACCTCATTCTGTTGTATCAAAATAAAGTATAAATAAAGCCAAACTCTGGGGGAAAAAATAATAATTTTTACTCAATACCAGTACCTCCTGGATTTCCATCAAGTCACTTGATCTTATTTAAAAAAAGATCATTGTAACTTAAATTGCAAATAATTGTAAATATGAGGAGGAAGGCCTAAGAAATTATTTTAAATACCGCATAAAATACAGATATAAATCAATAGTACTGCATGGTTTTAAACTGCTTTTAATCTATGCTAATGCTGAAGTAAGGAGCCCTGGTATCATGTCTTTCCTTAGCTACATGTTACCCTATCACAAACTCCTGATTACTGGTGTTAGAAATGCATAGTGATTATACTTACAACAAGTCTAATTCAGTTGATTATATGCTATCACAGAGTTGGAAGGTATCAAAAATATTTTAAGTGCATAAAAAATCAGATTTATGGTAATGTATAGTACCCTCTTTTGCTTAGTGAATAAAATACAAGATAACCTCTTTTGTAAAGTGAATACACATTTTTCTTTATCATTGGACTAATTCCTCCAGTGCTAATATGTTAATTCATTCACAGTGCTACACTTGCACCAAAATAACTATTGAATGCAACTTGAATAGAAGGACTAAAGCATTAGATGCTACACTGTAAAAGCATATACTCAGTTAAGATTTAATAATAACTTCCAAAAAAAGTCAACGACTTTTAAATATACATAATTAAGGAAGGACGATTACCCTGATTTTAATCATAGGATTGTATACACTTGAGCCCAAATGCCTATACAACATGTGATACTAGTATGAAACAGAGAGAAATGTGCACACTTCTCACAACATTACCGACACAGAAGCCTTTTTTTGCCAAGATAAGTTATGCTTGTTATTTTAATACTGATACACTTGTTTTTTATCACCAATTTATAATTCCACAGAATAACCTTAAAGTAGCTTATGATAAGAGAGACAAATACAAGAAAGCTGGAAAATACATGTAAAGAACACCTGCCAGTTTTAAGCACTAATATTAAGTAACTTGCTTAGAACTCCAATTAATCCCCACACTTAACATTTTCCCAGGACAAAGGCAAATGGGAAAGAAACATAATGGGGTGTACAGCTGGTTTTGCCTAATAAAGAAAAACGTAACAACTCACAGGGGGAGAGGAACATTTTTTCCTTCATTAAATTTTAAGAAAATCTGTTATGACTTTTCACTAAAGCATATTGGATACCACAAAAGACAGTGCCATCGAAATAAGTTGTCAAAAGATATTTTCATACAGCCATGATCATGGCTTTTGGGGGTTTTTTTGGGTCATATAGGTAAGATTTACTCAGCAAAAGGGAAAACAAGCTAAGGGAAAAGGTGCACACGGAGAAGACCATAAGAAACCGGACTCCAGTTCCCAAGAGTCCTTGCTCAGTGAAGTCACACAGACATGCTTGATTCTTCCAGCAAATGTGTATGCGTGAAGCTCTATCTACCAGGAAGTTACTCAGAGCCCAAGGTTTTTACCCGCCACTGCTCACATAGGCTCCCTCTGAAACTCCAGATTTCCAGCAGAAAGGCAAATTTTCAGCATAAAGTATACTTTGTGCACAATTTAGCCATAATAAGCCACTTTTATCATTTAGGGGAAAAGTTTTAGCAGTGTAGTAAAATGCTTACCAATCTTATTTCCTTGGGTCAGCCAAGGGCCAGCGTTGTAAGCTGGACTTTTTGAGGACAGCGTTCTCAAGCCTGTTAACTCTTTTCTGCACAGATTTTCATGAAAACTAATGCACTAATTACCCGCTAAAGTGATTTCACAACACACTGAGGAGTCATGAGTCAATTAAAAACATTCTTTTTCCCCATTTATTTTTTATTTTTACGTGTATATACCTGTGTGGTACAAGTGCAATTGTGGTAGGTTGATATTTGCATTGGGGTGAAGTCAGGGCCTTCGGTATAACACACGGATCCACCAACCACCTCATGACTCAGTTTAAAACACAGCCTTAGTATCTCTCATCTTAAAAAATAAAAAAAGGCTGTTGACATTACATTCCTTTCAACTTCTGATTTTTTTCTCTGTTCTCCTTCACTGAAATTTGAGTGTTTTGTATTTTGTCTTTCTTTCTTCCCTCCCACCAAGTGTAAACTTTGGATAAATTACTGAAGATATAGAAAAACACAGAGAATGATGAAACAATCATATTCCTCCGTCTAGTATTTAGGGTTGTTGTATCTGCTTACAGTCTTCCAGATCTTTTCCCCTCATTTTCTCATTTTTTCCTCCAGTGGCATCCGATATCATTAGATTGGTGGGCCTCTTTATATTCTGATAAAAGTACAAGTGAAGCTATTCACATATTTAGTTAAGATAGATGGCTTTGTATTTTGTTTACATTCTCTCAACATTTTTTGAGACCTACTTACTTACGTTGGTAAACAGAAATTGCAGATTTTTTACTGAAATGCTACATTATAGTCTATCATATTCTTATACCATATTTTATTAATTAAATTTCTTTTTGGTGGACTTTAAAGCTATTTCTAAATATTAGTTCTTAGAAATAGTACAGCAGGGTGGCACCTGTGACTCAGTGGGTAGGGCGCCCAGCCCCATATACCAAGGGTGGCAGGTTCGAACCCGGCCCCAGTCAGGGAAAACAGCAGTGGCAACTGCAACAAAAATAGCCGGGTGCTGTGGTAGGTGCCTATAGTCCCAGTTACTCGGGAGGCTGAGGCAAGAGAATCGCTTAAGTCTAAGAGTTGGAGGTTGCTGTGAGCTGTGACACCATGGCACTCTACCAAAGGTGACATAGTGAGACTCTTGTCTCAAAAAAAAAAAAAAAAAAAAAGAAAGAAAGAAAGAAATATTACAGCAATGAATATCCCTGTACATGTCATATACACATATCGTTGTGAATGATTATATCCAGAAGTGAAATTCTTGAGTTTTGGGGAAGCCATGTCATTTTTGCCATTATTTTCTTTCAAAGCATGCAGAATTTGGAAATAGAGAAAATATAAC